>BJKM01000004.1:0-295000 GCA_015082035.1 Chaenogobius annularis | reverse complement strand
GAGATTTACAGTTTCTCTGCAGACTAACAGTCAAGGACTAGATATATCAAAGGCTTTTTACTCCTGGGCCTTTGCAACATTATGATGAGCCAAGAAGTGGACTTTATTAGAGGAAGTATTTGGTCGGATGCCCAAGCCCAAGGCACTTGGAATTTGCAGTTAATTTCTTAAAGTATATATAAAGAAACTCTTGTTAGGTATCACAATATGAGCGTGTGTGACTCATCTGTTGCTCACCCACCAGAGACCTTCCCCCAGAAGAACAAAGGGGTGACGTCGCTAGGCCTGACGCACTGCCTAGGTAACAGGTGTAATGATTAATGTGCACAGTGGGCGGGTGACGTTTGATTTGCACATCAGCACCGTTTTTTCATCTTTCTCTCACTTATGCTCATTGAAAAAACTCCACCCTCTACGCCTCCCACCAAGAATGAATCAGGCCATTAGAGACTAAAGCACATTAGTCAAAGATGCTGCTGTCGATTTCTTGAAGTGCGTATGACAGGTTTTTATGATTTTTTTCTAATTTTGCCTTAATTTGGTGTATTTATACCTGTTGTACATATAAATTATAGTTTTACACCAATTGAGTTGGTAGTTGTGTTGAAAAATCTGTGGAAAATGACAGGAAGTGACATTACGCAAGGGATACTCATTCCAGTCAAACTTTATGCATAATTTAGGAAAAATCTTTTTTTTGTGACATTAGATGAGTTTTTGTGATGTCCTCTTGTGATGTCAAAAATTTGCTATTCTGAGATAACATTTTTATAGTTTTTAGCTAAATTCAAAATAAATTTATCTTAACTGCATTTTAGTTCAGTGAGTAGTCCCACCTTTCATAGGCACTTTAAGGCAGATAGTAAGGCACAGGGAAAGAGCTTAAGAGGAACTGTAGAGAAAATAAATTACCACTAGATGGAGTAGAGAGCACTTTTTTCATCTAGACATATATCTTTAGCCTTTCATAAAGTTTATGGCCAATTTTACTACATAAGATGCCATTATTGTTGCCAAATACCGAGTTTGTATGTGGTACCTTACCTTAATACATTAGCATTTGTTATTGTACTGACATGAAATATTGAGATTGATTTTGGTTATGCTGCATTGATCTATTTTATTTATTTATTTATTCCCAAAAAGCTGGAAGTTGGAGCACAGTTAATTGGGCTGGCTCACTTGCACAGAAGGCGGATGACTCTAATGCTCACAGGAATTTCCAGTGGGGAACAAGACATCAGACTCAGAATCCAGTTTCAAACTGAGATGTGTGCAATTAATTTAGATTTGAATGCAAATACAGACATTGGTGCTGCCAATTGTGTTGTTGTCCAGTGAACTAGTGGCTTTGCAGAGTGGCCTCCAGACTGGTAAATCCTATTAGCAGTTGTTTTCCCAGTTAAAGTGTCCTTCCCATGCCCTTTCACCTATCTATATCAAGTGTAGACAGTATTTTTTTTTTCATTCCAAATTGTATACACTAAAGTTTCCTATATCTGATGATATTTTAATGACTTTCCCATAAAACAGAGCAAAGTATTTGCACAACACAATTATGGTATAAAAAATATTCACGATAAGTTAACATAAAAAAAAAAAAAAAAAAAAAAAAAAAAAAAAAAAAAAAAACAACTTGGAAAGAAAAACATTCTAAACTCCAGAACAAGCCACGTCCTATCTGTGTTTACAACAAAAGCAGCCAGTAGATAATGTTTAACTTTAAGGTCTTTAGTGTGCTTTTGTCAAGGTGTAGGGTTTGAATTAATAATTGATCTGCTTGTGTGTCCATTTGATATGGTGATAGCCAGTGAACTTGCAATGGGAATGACAGCAGAGTGTGCACAGAGAAAGGGCTTACAGTAGAGAAGTATGTGATTGGCCTACGTCCCAAAGGAAAAGAGGATTACTTGCTCTTATTATGTCCATGCAAGAGGCTGTCTTTGTTACTGGGTGGTGCAAGCCAGAGTTTATAGATGCCATGGAGTAAGATCGAGTAGAGCAGAAGTGAACGGACTCGCTGTGACTTGAAAGGTATTTTTAGTTCACAGTGTCTCGTTGGTCAGGAGAAAATTGTCGTTGATGGTGGAATGGGGAGCGTGCCAGGTAGCTAATCAGGATGAGGGCGGCTCAATCCGAATGTAGCAAAAATTAAACGCCTCTCAAAGTACACTGTGGACTTGAGTCACCTCAGCACTCAAGGATACCAGCAGTCTCCACACAGACCCAAGCTTCAGAAAAAGGTATGTTTGCTTTGGTTTATGCATGTTTATGTTTCTGGTACTGGGAAGCTCTCAAAGGGTAAACCCCCCCAATAATAATAACCTTGAATACAATTTTGTTATGCCATCTTTTTTCAAAGTTGCCTGTCTGCCTGACAATCTATCTTCTAAACTTAGAATTGTAAAAATGTTCTTGTTGAACTCAAATATACATTTTTTGTTGGCATTTGTCTTTGTAAGCCACTGTCCTACACGGCTACTGACTATCTAAATTTAATGAACAGCACACAGTGTCTTCTCTGGTTACCTTCCTCAGGTTACATTGATGCAAAACACACATGATGTGAACATGGAACTTGGTCTAGTTCACATCTTTGACTTGATATCAATTCTTGTGACAAAATTACACTTGAAAGGGAATCCTTTTAATAATTCTGTGCTTCATATTCATGTTCAAGCCTGTTGAGTCCACATACTTGCATGCTGTAGCAGTTTCAGCTCTCTGCCATTCTCTTGTGACTGAAAGAACTGTAGGTGCGAGGTGAGAATGACATAAAAATCATAATGACCGTTTCCCATTACACTAATGACTTTGACAGACAGTGACCATAGGTTCAGACTCATATTTGACTTAGTGACTCTACACCGGTGTGCATTTGACTGACAGTGAGCGAGACAATAGTTTCTGCCTGATAGCATAGACAATCAGACCGCACTCCAGCGACCAGTGGGGGAACAAAACAGACTGTAGGAAGACGTGAAGAGGAAGTTGAGAGAGAATGCAAGAAATATAAATTACAAGAAATCCACATGTTAAGCATCGATCATTGATAATGTGCACATAAAGTCTACGTGCAGAGTAGTACTGACAGCTATCATAAATTATTCAATTTATTTATTTATTTTGATAGGGACACGTATGTACATCAGACATGTAACATTCAACAACAGTTATAGCCAAGGTTAATTTGCAATGTCCGTCCCTAGAAGGGCATTTACAGACAAACAAGGTTCCTATATATATTTACATTACGTTTATACAAAGGCAAAGGCAAACATGCTATGCTATGTATGTAGTATATACATAAAACATTTATTCATATTACTCCCATATTTTAGAATGTTTTATTCATGTTTGTTGAATATCTGTTGATTTTATAGATTATGCTGCATTAGTGTTGATCTTTTTGTGCTTAGGTACAAAAGATGATGAGGACACATGTGCCCCTGAGCTCCACAGACAGTGGGCATGAGCACTCACAGTCACATTGCTGCTCATCAGTTTGATTCACAGCAGAACAGACATCTTTTAACACTCTCTATATGTAGTGACTTCTCGTGCATACTATGTAGTCACTAGCGGATTTCTTTCACACTCTTTCAGCTCCGCATGTGGGTGTATATTATGTAATTTTGTTACATCGCCGGTCTGTATTAGCATTTGGAACATTGAGTATTTTCATTAAGCAATATTTTAATATTATATTTAACAAAATAGGCTACTATTATTTCTGAATATTTGTTGAAATATGGCTAGCAAAACCTTAAGTAGGCTATACATTGCAAGAATATGTAAAAAATGTATGCAGTGAGTAGTACAGCCTTATAAAATAATTGTTAGCCCTAATACACATTGTGCTCCAACACATAAACATAAACAACTGCGGTATATAAGTTGTGTTCACCCATTATAAGCATGTGTCATTGTGCTCATATTTAGCAATAATAACGCTCTCTAATGATGGCACTCGGACCAAATGAGCCGATTATCCATGTTACACCTGTTTGAACTAGCGCACCAGAGGGATTTAAGTGGAGTCAATCTGCTTTAAAACCACTATTTCCATTGCTGATGTCTCCTGATGGCCTGTCACAAGTGGCGCATGCGCGTTACACAGAACAGAGACGGTGAGAAAAAGCGTCAAGTTAACGAAAATGTTGTAACAAAAAGGAGGAGAAAGCCAGTCTTCAATGCAATAAAAGTATATTTTTTTCATGAAGACGCGTAGAAGGACGAAACATTTGAGTGTAAATAAACATTAATTAATCTGTAGTCCCGCTCTTCCTGTAAAACTTGCTGACACGATATAGGCTTGTGTCTGCCCCAGTCCAATTACACCCGTTGATCATTACTGTTTGGCAGTTCTTTGACATTGTGTTTCCATCTAACAAACAAATAATGAAATATGTTTAAAACGTAGATTTAATAACCTTTCATTTTAATGTAATAACAAATTGCTATTTAGAATGTAATCTCGTGCATCCACATGCACATAAACAAAAGTAGCTAAGGAAAAACGGGATCTGCTCTATTTTGAAAGGCGGAAGTTGCTTGAGCGGACATGTACAGTAGCAACATGGAGACCCTGCACAGATAGAACTGTTGTAACTGTGGTACAGCTGCAGAGATGCGCGACAGAGGAAAACAATGAGAAACGAGGATATGAAAGCTTGGCAACGGATAAAGGGAGTGAGCACTAAATCTTCGTCATTTATGATGATCCGAAACACCGAAGACTGTCGTGTCCACTCCGCACTCTGGACGTGAAACATATTGATCGGTGTACGGAAGACGGGAGGGGTCCATCATGGGAAATGAAGCGAGTCTGGAAGGAGGAGAGGGGCTACCCGAAGGACTGGCTCCGGATGGCAAAGGTGGATTCGTACGTGTTCCTGAAGGAACCCCAGTGGATCTGAGCGAACTGAGCGAGGAGCAAAGAAAGCAGCTGGAAGCCGCGATGGCGCGGGCTCAGGGCAGGCAGCCTGGAGGAGCAGCACGAAGGCACGGCGCTCAACACCCGCTCAACACATAATACTACATACTATTAATCAACATAGGCTTTGTTACATTTCCAGCTGATCTAGGACAGGAAATTCATCCAATATCCATGGGCTATTGTGGGCCCTTTAACTCAATATAGACGTCTTACATTTGTATGATTGCTTTACAATACCGCGTCTTTTGGGGTATCAGTGTATGATTTTACATGAAATGAGCTTTCCTCCTGTCAATTAACATTGTTTGTTAAATTACCCCTACTCTGAGTGATTATGGAGGTAGACACACCTCCGCTTAGCTATACGATTTTTCGAAATGCCTGCTGGGTAAGAAAATCTGTCGTGCTCTCAGTTTCTCCCTCTTATTTGTCTGTCTGAGTAACCTCTTCTAACGCACACTCTTTTAGTGCGGTCAGATGCGGTGTAGTTTTCACTCCAGTGGAGGATCTAAGGCATGCACAGTTGTAAAGAATTGGCTACTTTTACAATTCTGATTTAGTGATAATAAAAGGTGGCTTACGTCCCTTTAATAATATAGAATGCGTCTCCGTTAATTAGCTCCAATTGATATTTATAGGGCTAAGCTAGAGACTGGGGGGAGGGGTGCATCGATATTAAAATGACTAAAAATAGAACGACTTTCGATGATGCAATATTTTATAGACATCCCCTACACTAAGTTTTCTATTTCCAAATTTGAACTAATGATGCAAACTTCATGGCACCGTTGTCTTGAGTGTGAGGTCGCTGGCCATGGTGCTGAAATTCCCTGCTACGTTCAGTGCAGCTCCAACTCGCGCGTTAGAGCATTGGCCCACTGTGCTTAATGCATCAACAAAGCATTACATCCTCGGACTGATCTTCTAGTCATAATATGATTCTATGCTGAATCAATTGTGAGGGTAATCACACTGCTTTGTGCACACAGACGCACTGCACACTTTAAAACAAACAAACAAACAAACAAACAAACAAACAAACAAACAAACAAACATATAGCATGTTCTCTGAGTATGTGGCTACTCATTCTGAGATAGCTGAGCTCATTGCTATAAAGCCAGGCATTTTGTCTCCATGATCAGTGTGTCATTCATTTTTGTGTCACGATTATTGTGAGAAAAAACATCACAATTTGATGATTATTCACAATTATAAGACTGTGAAATCTCGTTTTACACGTTACTATTTTTCAAGTTTGTGACCAGCTTTATGAAATTAAGTAAATGTGACAAAAACCTCTAGATAATAAAATACTTTATATTTAGATGCATGTTAAAAAAATATATAGACCACTTAATTTAGCTTCTAAATTAGTCACTATAATTAGTTCTTGTTCTAGTTCCTATGATTTTATTGTGACCTAAATAATCATGATTATTGATTAACCAAATAATCTTGACGTCCCTAGTCATTCAGTGGTATTTACTTACTGTCAGTTGCTCAAGGACAGGGGTGTCAAACTTATTTTGGGCTGCAGGCCAAATTTCGACACTCGCCGGCCAAACATAACATAACATTTATATTAAACATTTAATGGTTTTATATAACCTTGCAATGGTTATTTGTGGACACAAATCTGCAGTATGTGAAAGACTTTGAGTCTATATTCATGCATTAGGAACATGGTGCATTCATATGGACTTGACCTGTTGGCTGTTGCTGCTCACTATTTTGTATAGTTTAAGATTAGTTAGAATAAACTATTCATGTAGTGAATCAAATGAGTGTATTCTGACTGTATTTACACAGTGTCCAGCTCTCCAGTCACATTAGTGTGGACACAGTCAGAGCTCACAGCAGCTTCACTCTGTCATGTTAATACTTTATTACTCTCTGACCTGTGTTTTTACCTGTGGCTCTTGATCTGTCCAGGTTTTGCACTTGTTTGGATGCTTTCCTCAAAGATCTGTTATCACAAAAGTTTGTTTTCTTGTTGTTAGCTTCACATTAGCACCACGTTTAGCACAGCTCTTACATCCACAAACAGTCTTTTTTCTTCCATGCAATTCCCAAAGCCACACGTCTCTTTCCCCACTCATATTTCTGTGCTAAAGTCAAGTTGGTAAAGTTTTGTGTGAATCGGCACTAGGCACAGAGGAGATGCTACAGCTGTATGGCAGTGCTGTACTGCACAGGGGAGGAGTGGCTGCTGCAAAGGATTGTGGGATTCGTTGTTCTAGCAATAAAAACGCTATATATCAATAATAAATTAAGAAATATAAATTATAAATGTTTTGCAGGCTGGATTAAAACATCTTGGGGCCGGATTCTAGATAAACTTTAGATGCTCCCTCTAGATTTGAACGAAGTGTGAATGAGAATGAGAGAATGAAACAGTGCTTAGTGATGACTTTAATTTTTGGTTAAAATGCATTTGGCCCAACCATTAAAAGCCTAAACCATTATGAGAAAAAAATACTTTGCTGTGAACATCAAAAAATATAAAACCCAGGTTTTGGTATGTGAACTTATCGTTACACTATGAAAGATTTACCATAGGTTTGTAGTCCTGTATAATTATTTGCACTGTGGATCTAACATTTGTGATCTAATTCTAGGCAAATGTGATTCAATTATTGTAGAGTTAACTTGCAAGTACTAATCATGTTGAATGAAAAACAAAAACACATGAGCAAAAACACATGTGCATCTCCATAGATATGAGTCTAACCCTGTCTCTCTGTTTTATTTTCTACACAGACCTTCTCAAGGTGATGTCCAGCAACGTTCCCCGCAGGTTGCGGGCACCAGGGGCTCTGCAGGTCTCAGCAAGAGCCGCACTGTAGATGCTTTCAACCAAGGTCCAGTTGGGAAGCCTTCTCCAGGACGCAGCCCGTCGTCCTTAAGCCTTTTTGAATCAAGATTTCGGCAGGAGCCAAAGAGCTCTGAAAGCAAGTCTTCAAGCATGTTCGGATCCAGTTTCCTGAGTGGGGCCAACCCCCTCAGTGCCATGACCTCCTCAGTTTCCTCTTCTTTATCCTCAATGGGCGATGCTGTCACTATCCCTAAATTTGGGATATTTGGAGATGAAGAAGACGGTGAAGCCGGTCCACAACAAGGGGGATCACAAAAACCTGGTCAGGGTACTACTGGACAAGGTCCAAAACAAGGCCAGGGACCTCCTGGACAAGGTCCAAAACAAGGCCAGGGACCTCCTGGACAAGGTCCAAAACAAGGCCAGGGATCTCCTGGACAAGGTCCAAAACAAGGCCAGGGACCTCCTGGACAAGGTCCAAAACAAGGCCAGGGACCTCCTGGTCAAGGTCAAAAACAAGGCCAGGGACCTCCTGCTCAAGGTCAAAAACAAGGCCAGGGACCCCCAGGACAGGGACCCAAACCAGGACAGGGAGGTCCGGGACAAGGTCCAAAACAAGGCCAAGGACCTCCAGGACAGGGACCCAAACCGGGCCAGGGAACTCCAGGACAGCAGGGCCCTAAACCAGGATCGGGGCCCCCAGTTCCAGGGGCTAAACAAGGTGGTCCTCCTCAGCAAAAAGGTGCTGCTCCTCCACCTCAGGGACCTGGTCCAAAGCAGCAGGGGCCGTCTGGTACTGGAAGTCAATCTGGGCCAGCTAAGACTGCAGGGTCAGCTGCTCAACAAGGAGCTGTGAAACCTGTGCCCTGTCCACTGTGTAAGACCACCCAGATGAACGTTGGGTCGAAAGAACCACCAAACTATAACAACTGCACTGAGTGTAAGAGCCAGGTGTGCAGCCTGTGTGGCTTCAGCCCCCCAGATTCAGCGGTAAGACTTCTTCTACGTATTTATGTTGCATTTACATTTACAAATAGAATATTTTTGTGTCATAAAACTAAGTATAACCCAGCTGAGTGTGTGTATATGTATATTTTATTTGATATAAATCAAATTTTGTATCTCTACTTTCTCTCTCGGATTATAAAACATAATTGAGATTATTAGTAAATCTTGGTGAGTTTTCAGTCAGGCATCAGCAGGACCTCCGTTCAAAGTGGAACATGATTGGAGAAACTGAGCAAACATATGGACAGAGGGAATAGTGATCAAGGTGACTCATGTGCCTGAGGACACTTTTATAGACTTGTAGACCATGATTACACCACAGTCACTTGCATTCCTCCTTGACCGGAGTACCGCCATCTATGTAACCTGACAAAGATGACAAGCAAGAATCTCCATCCCAGTATTTAAATGAATTACTGATATTTTATACAAACATACATCATCATAATAAAAGATGCCAGATACTATATATCTATACATGCTTAGTAGGTTGTAGAAATTACTCTTTTTTTTTTAAACTTTTTTTTTAAAATTGTAATTAGGATTGATAGATCCTAATATAGATAGATAGATTTGAGATATAATAATGGTCTGAATAAAAACTGTTGTGAGTTTGATTGCATGATAACATACAAAAGGCATTTGATGGTTATAGTATTTTCTTGAAGCTCTAATACGTGTGTTCTTCATTTCCAGGGAAAGGAATGGCTGTGTCTGAACTGTCAAATGCAGCGGGCAATGGGAGGCATGGATCCTCCAAATCCCCAACAAGGTTCTGTCCCACCATCACCGCACAAACAGGCTCCTGGAAAACCTGGCAACCTCCTCATAAAGCAACAGAGCCACCAGAGTGACCAGGGCTTGACTCCACCAACCACCCCCAGACAGAAATCCCCTGGTCCCACCTCATCAGGACCCCCATCCCCGGGCTCTTCCTTGTCAGGATCCCCCAAAATTGACCCCAAAACTGGAAAGCCTATCATGCCGAAGTCCAGTCCACAGCAATCTCCCTCCAAAGCCAAACAGGAATCTAGTTTCTTTGGGGGATTTGGTCTCGGAGGTCTGACGGATTCTGTTAAATCTTCCTCAACTTCTTCACAATCAGAATCTGTTACTGGCAAACTGTTTGGCGGATTTGGTGGCTTGATGGAAACTTCAAAGCCACAAGCGCAAACTACACACAAACAGGAGGAGTCCGTGACAGGGAAGTTATTTAGCGGGTTTGGGGGTGTGTCCGAGTCATCTTCAAAACCTCCAGCAGCCGCCTCTCAGATGTTTAGCTTTGGGTCTTCCTTGTTGAACTCAGCCTCAAATCTTGTATCTGGTGATGACAACAAACCAGCAGAACCTTCTAGAGCCGCTCCACGGTCTTCTGTTGACTCTGGGCCTGGATCCCCTCCCGATTCCGGCCCCGGTTCACCTCCTGACTCCCCCTTCTCTCCTCCAGGGTCTCCTCCGGACACCGACTCTGCTCCAGATACTCCACCCGCTAAATTCACCAAACCAACCAAGTCCATGTCTGTTGATAAAGAGAAAAAACCTGCTTTAACTACACCCAAACAAAGCTGTCCTCTTTGCAACATAGAACTTAATGTGGGATCATCTGACACGCCCAACTACAGCCTCTGCACCGAGTGCAAGAAGACGGTGTGTAACCTTTGTGGATTCAACCCCACGCCACACTTAGGAGAGGTAATATTTCCACCGATTTTCATGCAACAACACTCTGCTACAACAGTAATTTATGCGTTCTGTCGTGTATAAATAGAACGTAGACATCCACTGTACGTGTAATTGAAATAGGTCACTGGGAAGATTGCACTGGGAGACTTGTCTGCTCATTGTTTTTCCTATCTTTTAATCAAACGAGGACGAGGGAAGCAGCGATTATTGGAGCACATTATTTACATTTATAAACATAATTTTGGCTATTGAATAATTGATGCTTTAAGTTGTGTGACAGACTTGTTTTAGTTGTTCTAGAATCGGCCTAAGGGAGATTGAAGGGGATGTTAAGGTTGGTTATACCTTTAAAAAGCATTTCTTCGCAGGCTTCTGGTGGTATGTTGTGTTGTCTTATTAAAAACATTTTAGAGCCTGCTTTATTATTGTCTTACTTGTCTTCTTGCATGAAATTTTATGTGAAGACCGCTCTTTTCTTGAGTTCCTTTTTTGTAGAAACAAAGATACTCAAGCTTAGAGTATGTTAAAGGTGTTCTGCTTTGTTTTTATTTGAGCCTATTTAATGGTTCAGCTATAATTGCCCTGATTGTTAAATGGCTTGGTTCTAATTTAAGTATAATCAGATTCAATCTTGGTTTGAACTGGTAGAATCCTCATTTAGGCCAAGTTTGTTACTGGTTTACTCCTATTATTATAATGAATAAGGCCCAATTTAACTTCTGGTTTTCATTATTTTTTCTGTCCCGTTAGTTCTCTCCTGCACATCCTGCTTTTTGAAAAGAGTAATCTTTCTGGTGTGACTCTTTTGTGTTGTCTGATCTGAATTCCCACTTTGAAAACATAACAGATGGTGCTATGTGTATGTGGCATTAGTACACTGTGAGGAAAGGGGCCAAAAAGTGCTTGTGCATGAGTGGTTTCTCAGCAGGCTAGATAAAGATGCACACATAATGTACACTCACTGAAGATCCTGTATCCCAGACTTTGTAGGTTACTGTACCATCCTATTGAAAACCACGATGCATGAATGATGGAATCCCCTTTGGACATAGGTTAGAGAGAGTGGTCCTTGCTCTCCCTCACGTGTCAATCTACATCCTGCGTTCACGTCTTCAGGTCTGTCATTAGTAATCCTTCAGGTATTTCTGGTATTTCTGTCTCTGTTCACTTCTTCTTACTACAGAAGTGGAGTCAAGGTAAGACCAAATCCCGTAAATTACACATCAAATAAGTGAAGTTAGGGCTGCTTGAGTATGGAAAAAAATCATTATATTATATGGCTCATAATTGAAATCACAATTATCTTAAACGATTCTATACTGTCTAAATTAACCTGTTGATAACATATAAACATAATACAATTTAGTAATGTTTTGTGGTATTTTTGTCTAGATAGAGTTTCAAAAATTGGCTTTTCTCCAGTTATGGATCGGTAGAACTAGTGCACATATTCTTAACAGAAGTTGAATAATTGTATTTGTTATATTGATTTTCAATTATTCCGGTACTACATTATTATTTCAATGACATTTAGTAATTGAATGTTAATTGTATGTCTATTTTATTAGGTATCAATATTGAAATTTCTCTGCGATTGCATACTGCCTTTTTACGTCAAGAAGTACTTAATATTAGATGTAATTCACAGTTGTGTAGCTTCCTCAAACCGGTTGAATTCTTAACTAGTTGAACTAAATTGGAAACAAGTTTTATGAATAAATGTTTGTCCTACAACACTGTGGTTATTCCCATCATTTTCCTGTACTGTGAATTTTAGAAGCACTTATACCAAGAAACATATCTAACCTACCTCTGCTCAGCCATTATTCGTTTTAGTTGAAACTCTATCGTTAAACAGTTTGTACATTCTTCAGCCCTAAATTGTTCCACTCTAACTGAATAATGAGGCGAACTGAACTAATTCACTTAGATTACCACCAAGATTTGGGAGAACATTTATTTATGTAGTGCAGATGACCATCTTGTAGCACTTAATGCTCTAATTGGGTATAGATTTGTCTTTAAATCTGAACATAGTAACAAGCAAAAAATGATAGTGGTACATTTAGTCATAGTGGTATAATATTGGTGAAACATATGCATAAGTGCTTTCAAGAAGATACAGTTACTCACAAACGACACCTTGGTTGGTAAGTCATCTGCTCCCTCCATTTCTGCGCCTCCTGTCACTAATGTCGACTGTCAGTGAGGGTTCACTTCTGCTGACGCATGCAAATGGGTCACACTGTGTGCGGGGTTGTGTCGTGGACCAGGTAGCTATGAAGCTACAATAGGTGCGTCAAAGATTTGCCAGCATCATGAGTTAGAAGTGGGGGACAAGACAGAATCCACCAAAAACAAGACACGAAATTGGGTCTACAATTTCAGAACGAGACAAGACGAGAGCTTGACATAATTTATAATCAATAAATTATGTTGTTCAGTTAACAATGTTTGACCCCGCAAAAAATAGTTATTATTCTATTTTTAATGTAGTTGGTAATTGTAATCCCTCATTAAAGCAGGTAGGTACCCGCCCTGTAGTCATTCTGGCTGGGCTTATCAACAGTAATTCAGTTAGGTAATAAACCAAAGAGTTCTCAGACTTGTTTCTCTGATTGAGAATGACTCTTGGATGAGAGTTGAAACGTTTTGTTTTTTCTAAAACAGAGTCCAGATGACTACAACTGAATCTTTTTCTACATTATTCTATTTAATGTTTTTGCTGTCATTTTAGAATTGTATTTATTATCATTATTTTTTTAATAACTGTTGCTTCTCAAGATGTTACTCAACCTTTCAACCCTTTGTTTTTGTCCATGTCAAATGTAAACATATAGATAAAAAAAACACATGATCATTCTACACATGTGTGCAAAATCGTGTGGCAATTTTTATCCCCCAAGATCTAGTGATACAAGATCTTTTCCCATCACTATCATGGTAGCTCAAATAAGGATTTGACAATATCAAGGTTGAGTGTTACATTATACAAATTTCATTTTATGATTATTCGCAATTACTGAAACCATGTCCAAACCACAATAAAAGCCTTAATTTACTTAAATTCACTGCACTTCGCTACTTGATCTGCGTAGCACTGTGACATAATAAAATGGACCGTCATGTTATTTTATGTTAATAAACATTTCCTGACTAAGTTACAGACAAAGCAGTTGTTGGTATCAGTGATGTTAATACTAGTTTGGTTTAATCAAAAAAGGAAAAGTATTGTAGTTTCTTAATATGATATTGAACCATAATACAATAATAGTGTACTGTATCACCATCGCAGTATGAATTGTAATATGAATTGCATCAGCCCTTATGTATTTCAGGAGGTATTGTTATCATGACTAAAGCACATTGTCCCAGACCTAGTCTGTACAGTAGGTGTACACTTTTGGAGCATAGATTGAATTATATTAAACATATTTTTGTTACTAAAATTAGTATTATTAATTTTAGTCTTTACAAATATGTTGTGGCCTGAATAATCATCATAATCGATTAACCAAATAATCAAGACATACCAATAAATGTAGTCCTAGTTTTGTCAACCATTATTCATATTACAATACTGTTATTTATTTCCACCACCAGCAATACTGTTATTACACTGAGGTTTCTACTCCTGCTGCTTCTACCACCCGACCACTTCTTAGAAGTTTTAGAAGTGATGTAAGTGTTGATTATTGAGGCAATATTATAACACTGACTTGTTTGTTTGTCTTCCCCCATATGACATCACCTGTGTAAGCGAGAGTAATCTTGGCTTCCTTAAAGGATTTAAAGGCTAACAGGAAGTCATCTGTGTGGGAGCTTGATCTTGCACTAAAGTGTCTCCACCTAATCCCTCTTCATACGTGTTTTTGTTTTATAGGTCAGTCATTGAGAGGGACTCTATTGCAGAGATATTCATAGTAATACTCAAGCTGGCTCCATACTGCTCCTTTTTGATCATCTGTTCAAAATGTTGTGCTTTCTAGTGTACCACAGCACTGTTATTGTAGCTTCTGCTGCATGTCATGTCACCCTTATCAATAATGAGCGCCCCTTACGTAAAATGGGAGAGGCACTGCTTTGAGAGCAAGCATGTGTCAAAGGATTCAGACTGAGAGGGAACATGAAGGAAATGCCAGTCATTATTTTTAGATTTTGAAAGCTATTACTGTGGTTAATTTGCGATTACTGTGGTTTACCTTTCCTGATTATTTCATGATGTACTTTAGTAGCTTGTTATTTAACATATTTGAAGTGAGCAATAGTTTGAATGTTAAGGATTATGTCTAAAATAAATGTACTGCCATTTTTCGTCAAAGCAAATGTGTGACACTTGGTCACATCTTTAGGCTTCGAGTGTCTTAAATTAGTACCGGCGTGAAATTTTCTGAATATTATATTGTCCTCCTCTTGTCTCATTGTTATTCTCTCGTTGTAGCAGTCTCTCCACCCACTGTCTGTACCCTTCAAACTGTGGTCTTCACAGTCAACAATCATTCTCTGCCATCTTGTAGGCCCTCATGTTCTGCTCCTAAACAATGCTATTGCCATATATTTGAATTTTTTTTTACCAATTGTCATATTATTTATATTGTCTTTTACTTACCTGATCAAGGACATGTTTTGTTTACTTAGGTAACTCTAGCTCAGTTCTGGCATCTAACAGTCTCTACAAGCGACTAAAGGAATATAAAAATAGCCATTTTCACAAAAGAGCCATAAAGAGGACAAGGCAAGCCGCTGTAGGGCAGCTCTCAGTCTTATATTCTCAGACACCCTTAGCGTCATAGCAACAATCTTTATACAACTTTTATTTGTCTCTTTTTTAACAATACAATATGGGACTGACTTTAGTTCACATTTAAGGGTGGATAACATGGGGAAATCTATGTGGGGCAGTGGCTCTCAAACATTATGCATTCAGTATCACGAGGCCCTAAGTCTTGATTTGGCTTTACTTTTCCAGATCTAAACCAGGTCTAAACAGGACTATTATTTCAAGTCTAGATTAAGTCTAAACTAGCTCTAAATTAGGACTACACCATTGCCACAGTAGTTCTAATTTACCCAAAAAGGGAAAACTGTTCACAAAATTAAATTATTAAACTAATATTAAAGAATCTAGAGGACCTCCCGTACGATCTGTTGAGCTACT
This sequence comes from Chaenogobius annularis, assembly GCA_015082035.1. NCBI lineage: Eukaryota > Metazoa > Chordata > Actinopteri > Gobiiformes > Gobiidae > Chaenogobius > Chaenogobius annularis. Next base: position 279,396 of record BJKM01000004.1, on the reverse strand, counting down.
GATGTCGGACATCCAATCTAAAACATGTAACAAATCAATATTCAAATAACAGTGCTTTCTACTTAAACCAGTCCTAAACCAGTCCTAAACCAGTGAACACTTTGTGCTCATTCCAAGCTTGGATTAAAAGAAAGATATGAGGAACGACATCTGGTGCAAAACCCATTTAAAAACAATATGCAAAATCCACAGCACACAGTTTGAGAAACAGATTTAGTTGTGGTGAGCTATAGGCAAAAGAAAATATTTCGAAAAGTTATATGCATTTAGTTCATCACATAAATCATGTTTAAGGTTTAAGATTCGACTGTGTGGCATAGGCTCCAATCACACGGTGAAAACAGTCATTTCCTGCTTTCACACTGCTCCCGCTTAAGCATTGCTCCGGCATGATTTTCAATTACTTCCACCCTTACTTACTCGTGCTCACATGTGCAGCAGCCAGCCCTCTGTTTGAGCCCCTGAATCCATTGGCTCTGAGTGGAGAGAAGGGAAGCCAGGAGGACCTCTTATTTACCAGTGCTGAGTAGTGGGGGTGAGACGGAGGGGCAGGCGAGGACAGGACCCGACAGCCACACATACTCACTCTTCTTGGCATAGCTTTTTCCCCTCAGAGGTCCTGTCTCCTCGTTACGACAATGACATTCATTTGAAATAGTGGGTCTGACTGATGCCTGGCCAAATTCACTGTCCAAAACTCATATATATTTGATTGTGTCTCGTGCTTTAGAGACTTCAAATTGCACGTATTCATTATCTAATTGTTCTGTGTCATTTGATTTATTGACCAACTATTTTTGTCCAATTTAAGAATGTGTAGATTGTATATTATTTCTCCTTTAAGTTTGCCCATCTTCATCAAACATCTGCCTTCTGTTGAGTTACCGTTTGCATATTGATTTTGGATATGCTTTACCCTAGATGATCTAATTGACGCAATTCTCTCTATGTGACCTGAAGCTAGTCTACAGCACACAACACCAGTCTAAGAATAAAGCACCACATGCGTTTTGTTTTCTGATGTTTTTTTGGTAGTGTGGGATGCATACGAAATCTGGACAATATAAGAGAGCTTTAAAATGATGTGGAATATGTATGTTTTAACTGCTATGGCCTCTTCCTCCCCAGTCTCTCCTGTCCCAAAGTTAATCCGTTCAATTAAATTCATACTATACATACTATCACAACAGCGTTGGTCAATTAAAGACAGGCCAATTAACCAACATTCACGGGAAATAGACAAACGGACAACTGCCCTTAGCTCTTCCTTCTCGGCAAGGAAAAGCTAAAAAATAAAGTACTGTAAAAAAAGAGACATCTTGAGGAGAACCACAGTGAATGAGAGATCCACTCCCGTGGAACACAGACATAAGGTATGAGTATTTTGCTAAAACTACATACCAAATGCATAAAATGTAAAAGAGCTACACATGCAGATATCATTAGCGTTGCAGTGGATAGGGCCTGACCCGGCAAAGAGAAGCCTGCGATGACAGAGCAAATCCTAGGCTGTCTCTGAAGATGTGGGTACCAGTTCTTATGCCCTATGCTGCTCTGACCATGACAACCTGACCGCTGTGGTTAGTTTTAACACTCGTGATTCATGCCTCTGAGCCACACCTGAGGGCAAGATTTTACATCAAGCAGAAACACCCATTGCAGACTGCAACAACATCAGATTAGGACTCCAAAAGGAAAGCTAAATATGAAGCTGTTGAGTAGGATTTGGACCATTCATAAGTAACATTGATTGGTGGGGATTGAATTGCATAGTTTGGACGAGCTTGCATTTGTCTCATGTGTCACATAACAGTGTTTTGGCATCACTATTAAGGAATTTGAATTAGCAGGAAAAATAATGTATCTATAAAATGTTTCTTTGCATAGTTGATTATAATGAAACATGATAAACGATTTAAGTTATTGAATCCGTTTTCTGGAACTTCCGGGCATTTCACTTTACTTTTTTTTCCCCACAGCCAATATCCCTACACCAGGTTTATCTAGGCTTTGAAATGGTGCTGATAATTTGTAGACGTGTAATTCCCTGTGGCTAAATTGCTGTAACACGGTTTGTGGGTTAAAAATATTTTTCTCACATGGTTTGCTTTTATCAGCTTCCTATCCCAGATTTCTTACTCTTAATTGGGTTAAAAACAGCTCTCGTCTCATGTCATGCCCAGTTATCCAACCTCGGGGCCATCTATCTGTGCTTGTGTAACATTTAGCCACATGGAGCAATTCAGAATTACATCAGGGCATTTGTATGAGTCGCCACACACAGACCTAAAACCTCTTTTGTGCAGAACATTTATGAGGACTAAGATGTTTTTTTGGCTTTTAAAGGAGCTGATGCTGTGATGTTCCACTGATGCTCTCGTACACCCTAAGGAAGTTGGCCACTCAGCAGCTCTGAAAAAGGAGCACGGACTACAAACTTTAATTTTAGCAAGATGTTTAGTGGAACTGCACTGCACAGAGGACACAAGTCATTTATCAGCCGTATTTAATCTGGTATTTTGTGACTCAAGTTGTATTGGCCGCATATGAGTTTGAAAGTACATAATATTGCTGTTTATATTTTATATATTTGCGTGGTCTTTGTAGGTGTGTTGGCTGTTTTTTTCTTCTTCAGATCTTCTAAAGAGTTTAAGGTCAACTGTAGCTTGTACTGACTGGAATATAATTAAAAAGTGTATGCCCTTGTTCATATGTCACTTATTTTTGTCAACTCTCTCTATTGAACCAGGCTTGGAACAATATAAAGATGACCTTGTGATAATCTGAGGTTTGATTAAATTACTAGAGTATGTTCTGTTGAATTGTATGAATGGCTCTTGGAATAATGTTAAGGCCTACTTTATTGCCATAGGGTTAGGGCCCTAACGCACGGTAATGCATACTGGTGTAACCTGTCCAGCACTGGGCGACAACAGTGCAGAACGCATAGACTCATCTCCAGATGTTGAGCTACAATTGCAGGAGGAGTTGCCTTCTGTGCGTACCCTGAAGAACCTGACCCATACACAGGAAGGCTACACCAAAAGACATACACATAAGCCTTCCTGTTGTGAGGCCAGAGTGGTAGTACAAGCATATCTTCTACCAGGGGTGTCCAAACAATGGCCTGGTAGATAAATACGGCCTCACATTTCTTTCCCGCTGAATTGGCCCAAATGATCATAGATAGTACTTTTTTTTTTATTACCAAGTAAGTATTTTTACCACTATAACATCGCATTGTATTGTGAAGCGATATACGGTACCATCTGAATATAACACCCATCTAAATTTACCACCAGTCTGTGGCCTTCCTTCTCAAATATGTTTCAATATTCTGCCCTGTGTGAAAAAGGTTTGGACACCCCTGCCTAGTACAGTATTTCAGGGGTGTTATTAATGCCACAATAATTCACACCATTTAAGTGGATGTGTTGTTTCCCCACAGCCCTATAATTAATCAGTGATTAATTTTGCATTGCACTTTACCTCCTGCAGCGTGTGTGTGCGTGTGCCTTCTCGGAAGTGTGCTCAGACAGCAGCTTGTATGATTCAGGCAGAAAGTCTCACTCTTATCACCAGCTAGAACATTTTGCAACCAAAAACATGACACTGCCTTTGAGACTGCCTTACAATCAGCAACTATATACAATGGTGTACTTAATCGGACAAATAAGAACACATACAAATTTAGATATGAATGAATCAGGTCAAACTCATAACTTTCTCTAAAGTTTTAAGGCATAAACTGAAGCTACACATTTTTTTAAGCTGTGCTGTGGGTCATGAAAAATAAATAAATAAAGGCCTAAGTATACTGTGAATGGATCATTTAAGTCAATCACTTTTAGAAATGATTCTAACTTCCTCAAAAATGTGAAAGCCTTTCCCTGGTATGAAGTGAGAAATAGACAATAATTTATTATATTCAATTTAAACACCCATAGTTTTGTTAAACAAGTGTGCAAATATTAAAAGTGTAGTGAAAAAGGGTTCAAAAACAACCACAAAAACAAACTGAGATCTTGGCTTTGTCCTTGGTGCCACAAGTAGCCCTGTGATTCATTATCCATGCCAGTGAAATTTGCAGCCTTATTTGGCCTTGCTGAGACATCGTGATAGTGTCTTTCAAGTATCATTTCCAACATTCACAATCTGTGGTCATCTCTCTGCCTCTCAGTGCCTGTTCCTCTCTGCTTTAACTGATAGAGCCGTCAAGCTGTACAAACTCTCGAGTGCGCCCCATGGGGAATCACGGCATTGGTCCACATCATGTCTCTGGATTAAGTGGATTTTCTGCCAAGTTATTAGATGCAACTCACAAACGTCAGCACTCTATAAAGAAAGAAACTTATTTTAGTTTGTCTTTTTGGGAACTTTGCCTTTTTTGTGTGCTCTCTCTAGGATGAAGCCTTGATGATATTTTATGAGAATAAATTGGCTTTATTGTATATTATGGTACACTTTTCATTATATGTTGATAGTTACATATTAGTTTGTCACATTTTAGGAGTAACGGATTCAAAGCGCTTTACAATCTCCCAGAAATAAATCTAAATAGACTAGAATGTTAAGTGAAAGTATGCAGGTGGTACTGAAAAGGAGATTAGTTAAAACTGTTTTAAAATCAACCTTTAAGTTTAAAGTTTAAGCATGGTACCTAGTTGGCTGTAATTAAAGTTACATATTAAAGTGTTGAAGGAACAGTTTCTTTATTCACATTAACCCTTAAAAAATCTTGAATTGAGTTTCTCGCCTTTTTACCCCGTCAAAATACCAGTGTTGCTTTTATTCCAAACCTAGCATGACACACTGTCTCATGCCTTATTTACATACTGCTGCACCACTTTCTCAATCTGACCTGCTTTTCCTTCTCTTCCTCTCCTCTTGTGTCTCTAAACTGAAGAGGAGATGGCTGTTGGCTGCAAGGCTTAACACTGGATCTGTGATCTGCTCTGAGGCCTGACTTTAGCACAAAAGCCTGCCGTTAAGCCTGCTGATGGCGCTCATGCATATGCTGGCGCCACTGGGGCGTGTTGGAGAGAGGGTGCTGAAATGTAAAATGAGGTGTTTACGTCACACACCACGCTGCCTATTACCACAGCTTGGGTGTGTAATGTGTTTGTTTTTTCTTTTAATGGCTTGAAGAAAAAAATGATTTTGTAGTTACCCCATATTTACAGATTTTTACCAATCGTAATGTAGCAAATCTATATCTAAGCGTGCATATTTGGTAGCTTACTGCACTAAAGTAAATACATAACAATCGGCTGACCATTATGAAGCTCTCTCAGAACTTAAGTAGCTATAACAATCTATAACAAGCTATAAAAATATTTATTTTTATTACCTTAATGGTTAATGGCGCAATAGATTATTACATGTGATTCTCTAACTGATGGTCTATTAATAATTTGATGATGAATTAACCATAGTGTCTTCCGTGTGCTTTCCTAACCCAGTTCAGTGTGCTCTGAGCATGTTTTGTCTGCTCAAGGCTCAACCTTGTGAGTCAGGCCATGGTGAAGCGCTGTTCCATTACTATGCATTATGCATACACATATCTCAGGAGTCCCATAAATGTAAAAGCCTCGCTTGAAATAGAAGAAGTTACAGTTATGTTTGGCCACAGTGACGTTTAATGACGTAAATATGTTCCTCTGTTCCAACCTTCTATTTTTAACATTTGATTTATTTAGTAAACTGAAATGACTCATGCAATATGTTAACACATTGTCACATTGTCAACAAAACATTCTTCTTCTTCTTATTGTTAGGGTTATAAAAACGAAACAAGCACAGGGCCAGAGATAAACAAATTGGAAAAACTTGCAATAAGAATTTAGGAAAAATAAGGCATCCAATGAAAAGAAAGGTTAAGACACAAACAAAACATTCTAAATGTGTTTAATTGTATTAGTAATATTAATATGTATTTATCCATGCAATATTTATGGATTATGTAGCAGGGGTTCCATCACCAGCCTGTGGGAGACTCTGACCTACATACAGTACAGTGTCTTCTTCAATATAGCGTAAAAATATAATGTCTCTAGCAAGCAATGTCTGTCATTAACGCTAACATTTATTTTTCTGTCTTGTAAGCTTATGTGCTCTTCAATGTACAACTGATTCAGTTGGAAGATTGTGTAAAATGTGTGCTATGCAGTGGCTTGTATATAGCATTTTCCTATTATATTAACAGATCATAAACTGCATTGTGCCAACTGACTGTTATAGATATTTTTACATTAGAAGTTGTGACAAAATGTGGAAACAAAAGTTACTGTACTATTATGATGTGTGCTAACTTTATTGTTGTTTTCTTCTGTTGCAGAAAGAATGGCTGTGTCTCAACTGTCAGACCCAGAGAGCCATGTCGGGTCAGCTGGGGGATATGCCACCTCCAGACGTGGGGTCTCCAAAGAAACAACCACCAGATCCTGTTCCCGTTGCCCCTACCTCTACCTCTACCACCCCCCCAACCCCTGCTGCCCCTGCTTCTGTAGATAGCAACCCAGTAGTGGAACCAGCTGACCTGAACCCTGCAGCTTCTGATGCAAAGGTAGAAGATCCAATCACTCCCATACTTGACAATAATAGTGTTACCTTCCGTCCTGATAGCACACCTCACGAGGAAATACAACAAAGTCAGGCTAAGGACTCTATTACAGGGAATATCCCAGAAATCCCAGCTGTGACACACAAACAGAACAGCTTAGATAGAGAGGAGGGTGGCCCTAAACCTGAGACAGATTCTTCCGACATTGAGCCGTGCGTACCTGTCAGTGTAGTAGTGGGAGATCAGGAAGACAAAAACACATTCATTCAGCTTCCCTCAGAGGAAAGTGAGAAGCTAAATCTATCGACCAAAACAGAAATAGACAACACAATGACGCTTTCTGAGACGCAGCCAAATCCTGAGATTAGTCAGAGTGAGGCTCCAGCAGATAAACAGGAAGAAGTGTCACCTACCCAAGACAGACTTTTAGATGAGACAGCCGACTCAGGTAAAACAAAGACAGCAGTGGATACTGTAGTCTCCCCAAATGATTGTAAAAATTCTGCTGATGTATTAAAAGAGCAGGTTGCCCAGGAAGTTGAGAATGCTCAGTCCACAGCAATGGATCAAGCACAATCAGAGACGAACCGGGACAACATTTTAGATACGGGAAGTGTTTGTGACACCAAAACTGAAATCCTTACCGATATAAAATCAGACGCAAAGCCAGACACAAAGAATACACAGCCCACCACGCTGAGTCAAGCTGCAGCAGAAGTTACGGATGACAAGTTGATAATAAATACTGAACCAGGATGTAATCCCAAAACAGAAAATATTACAGAAATCAAGTCTGGTGTTGAACCAGTAATGGAGAAAGCGCAACAGTGCATTGACAACAAGGGAACTGAGAGCACAATTGTACAAGATCCAGCAACTGAAACCCGTACAGAGGAAATAGTCGCTGAGGTAAAACCAGGGGAAGGAAATATTGTTGAGGTAACACCTAGAAATAATAGCGCTGTGGAGGAGGAGGTTATTCAAATGGAAACTTGCAACCAGAGTGCTGTTGAGAGTCCTATAGTTGTGGATAAATCTCATGATGGAAAGGCATTTGAGCAAGAGGAGGCGGTGACAGAGGGGCATACTGAGGTAAAGGCAGAAGAGAGAGTAGAGAATAAACAGGAAGAGGTTGGAGGGACTATGAGTAATGAAGAATTATGCACAACTACGTCAGTGACTAAAAGTGAAGATCATTGTGTGGTGATAGACGCATCAAAAGAGGATGTAGCCCAAGCAAGCACACATTTTGAGGAAAAGTTAGGAACATCCGAGCAAACTGGATCATCGCTTATTGAGCAAGATGCAGCAAATATTAAAGAGCCCTTACCAAGTGAGGAGACCTTACACGTTTCAGCTGAAGGTTCAGAGGCAGTCAAAAGTGACATTTCACAGGAGGATATCGTTCAGAGCAAGGCAAGTCCTGCAGAAACCCAACATCAAGTTAACTATGTTCCTTCAGCTTTGACAGGAACTGATGAGAAACAAGTCGAGGAAGTCGCTGAGCAGAAAGTGTCATTCACAGAAAAGGAGAGAGATTTTGGCTCAAACTTAGTCGAGTCACAACCTGTTGCAGAAAATCTTAATATATCTATTTCAAACACAGACAGAGTGGGTGAGAAAGATGCGACTTCCGATTGTAAGATAGAGCAAAGCACAATATCACAGGTTGAAAGTGTCTCTCAGTTTGATTCTATACCTCCTCTAGCAAAACCTAATAAAATCCCAGACTCAGTAGTTAGTAGTTCAGTGGACAAAACTAACCAGGAGGAGAAAACAGAAGAGTCCTCGGTAAAGCCTAGTGAAGAAGACGCCACTGAGGTGACTGCACTGTAGCATGTAGCACAAATAGCATTGGTAGCACGTGTGTTGCAAATAACTATCTGGGCAAAAGTCAATTGGCATGAATAGATGATGTAATTACATAAATGCATTGTGTTAACAAAATCAAAAATGTATGTATCATGGAGTTGTATACAGTGTTGACTTCAATTATGAAGTTATTTTTCAGATATTTAAATATTTGCTTAGTGTCACTGTTTTATCTTTTCAAAAAGTTTTTTAAAGATGTACTTTGCAACTTTGCTGGTGGGAGGTCCACAACGTGCTTGTCTAGATGGAGATGTTATTGCTTTGCCTGAAATGTTCCACAATATGGCATTAAACTTTGAAGAGCCGGAAAAAAAACTCAGCGGTGGTCTCCAAATGAGTTCTACAGAGACATTCCACAAGCCACGTAGGAATTCCAGAAGCTTGAGAAAGAGTATCTGAAAAGGCAACTAGAACAATATGCACAGATGGAAAGCCCTTGTCTGATGCTGATACTGAATGCTGATAAACTACTAACTTCAGGAAGTCCGACCCAACAAGACCCAGATGTGTAAACTGCTACACCTAAAAGAGTACTTCACCCCATCCCAGATTTAAAAAACACCCAATTCTCCACCAGTCACTGAGGCTAGCCCAGTTTCTCCCCCCGAACCATCTGACATCGCAGTTACAACCTGTCAGGCTGCAATAGATTTGTCTGCACTATCAAGAACCATCCCTTTCTATTTACAGTTGCTTTTCCATATTTTGGCACATCACAACCAGAAATTTAAATAAAATGTATTCAGATTTTTTGGTAAAGAACAACAAAAAGTGGCACACAATTGTGTACATGTGTACAAATTATACATAATTTTCCAATGTATTTTTATTATAAAAAATTTATAATGCAACGTACAAAAATATTCAATACTTTGTGGAACTAACTTTTGATAAAATTACAGCTGAAAGTGTTTTGGGGTATGTCTATACCTGCTTTGCACACCTGACACAAAATTTGCACAATCTCCTTAGCAAAACAGCTCGAGCTCAGTCAAATTTGATGGAGAGTGTTTTCAGATCTTGCTATAGATTCACAACTGGATTTAGGTCTGGACTTGGACTGGGCCATTCTAACACATTTTTTTTTTTTTAAACCGTTCCATTGTAGCTCTGGTTTTATGTTTAGAGTTGTAGTCTTGCTGAAGGTGAACCTCAACTCAGTTTCAAGTCTTTTGCAGATGCCAAATGGTTTTCTTCCAAGATTGCCCTATATTTTGCTCCATCCATAGTCCCATCCACTCTGAGCAGCTTCCTTGTCCCTGCTGAAGAAAAGCAGCCCCGCAGCATGATGCTGTACTACCATGTTTGACAGTGGGGATGGCGTTTCCAGAATCATGTGGCTAGTAGTTAGTTTTCTGCCACACATTGCGTTTAGCTTTAAGGCCAAAAGGTTCAGACCAGAGTACCTTCTTCCACATGTTTGCTGTGTCTCCCACATGTCTTCTGGCAAACTGTAAACAGGACTTCTTATGGCTGTTTTTCAACAATGTCTTCTTCTTGCCACTCTTCCATAAAGGCCATAATTGTGTAGTGCATGACTAATACCTGTGGACAGATTCCCTATCAGGAAACTTCTGACTGCAATTGGTTGTACTCAGGGTAAAGATGCTAAATTTTACGCTGCAATCCTTTTCAGTTTTTTTTTTTTCATTTTTTTTTTTTTTCATCGGGAAATCATATATACTTTTCCTTCTCTTCACAATTATGTGTGGCTTTGTGTCTCTTTCACAAAAAATGCCAATACAATTTACTTAATTTTTAGTTCTGACGTGTTCCCGGGCTATGAATACTTTTGGAAGCCACTGTGCATGAAGACAAGCAGGTGAAGCCACTAGATCAAATTACAGATCAGATCTGTGGAGAGGTGACTCGCTAATACCAAGAATTCATGCTTTTGGAGGTATTTTGGCGCAAAGTACATGTAATTGAATAAACAGAATAATGATATAACATGAAAATAATATGGCAAGTTAAATACCACACTGAGGAATACTTAAGGCAAAAGCAATAACATATTCATCATGGAGAGAAGAAAATGTTACATAGTGTGCAAAGTTCAAAACTAAGTCAACATTTATTTTCTATGGAATTTATTGTGTATGTCCTCCACTTGACATTATTATATTATGCACTAATAAGATTATGTCTTCTGTTTTTTCCACAGGTGAAAACAACTGAGCAAGCTTCTATAGCGAGAGAACTTGTGACTAAGGAAGTCAGCCCCGCCAACCTATCAGACCTTAATAAACTGGAGAAAACTGTCCTTCCCATTCTTGAAGCACAACCAAAGCAGGATGAGCCAACGAGCATAGACACTCCCAAAACAAGACGTAAACTAGAGGTTTTACCTATTATGCCTGACTCACCAAGTTCTGAAGAGGAACGAGAAGTCCCAGAGCAAAATGTCAAAGTAACAGAAAAGAAGAAGCTCTTGGTGCCTATGGATATTAGGGGTGACTCTCTAGAGGACAGCAGTGAGAGCATTGGAAAGGAGAGCCCCATGTCAGGAGATGACGAAGATTTTATCAGAAAACATATCATTGAAATGAGTGAAAACGAGGATGCTTCTCCTACAGATGAGGAAAACCTTACCCGACAAAAGATCAAAGAGCAAGACAAGAAAAGAGAAAGTGCTGAAAAAAGTGCATCAGGGAAAGCCCGACGTCTCACTAAAAAAGCTACTATAAGCCCTGATGATGATGAGGAGAAGCATTTAGAGGAGGCAGCGAGTAAGCCAGCTGAAGAGTGCAAAGAATCTAAACAAGAAGAAAGTGGCACAGCAGTTCGCATATTTCAAACTATGGAGCTAAATGCACCAAGTATGAGAATAGCTACACTTGAAGGGGAGGTAGAAATGGAGTGCCTCACAGACTCACCAGATGACAGGTCTAAAGGGGAAGGGTCATCCAGTCTCCATGCATCCAGTTTCACCCCAGGGACATCGCCAACATCGATGTCCTCATTTGACGAAGACAGTGACAGTAGCAGTCCCAGTAATATGTCCACTGGTGAAGGTAAACAGCACAGGAAGGCTAAGCACAGACAACCAGGGCAGTTACCGACTATTGAAGACTCCTCAGAGGAAGAAGAGCTGCGTGAGGAAGAGGAATTACTCAGGGAGCAAGAGAAGCAGAAAGGCTCAGGGAAAAAGTCCAAAAAAGATAAGGAGGACAAAAGTAGGAGACGGGAGCGGTCAAAAACCCCACCAAGTAACCTATCTCCAATTGAGGATGCATCGCCAACAGAGGAGCTTCGACAGGAGGCTGAAATGGAAGAGATAAGGCGGTCTTCTTGTTCCGATTTCTCCCCCAGTCTTGAGTCAGATCCTGAAGGTTTTGAAATCCATGCTTCAAAGATTGCAGCAGTTCAAAAATCATATAAACTTCCGGTATCTACTTACTCTCCGACTGAAGATAAAACACACAAGCACCCGCTCAAATCTGCAGATGAGGCCTATGAAGAGATTATGTTGAGGGCTAAATCTCCAACCACTGAGAAAGTTGACAACCAACCAGAAAAAGAAGCACTTTATGGGGGAATGCTAATTGAAGACTATGCCTATACTTCCCTTATTGACAATTCGACAAATGAGAAAGAAGAGCAAGAAAAAATTGCCATCCCAACTCAACCCAAAAAGCTTAGGTCTCCCGATGAGGTCTACGAGGACATGTTAAAGAAACGCAAAGAATTCCAGAAGCTTGAGGAGGAGTATCAGAAAATGCAACCAAAACAAGAACAACCAAGGCCAACTCCTGAAATTGTATTGCAACCTGCCGAGAATATTAACAAACCCACTACAATAACAATTGGCACAGATGGAAAGCCCTTGTTGGATGCTGATACTGCCTATGAGGAGCTAATGAAAAAAGTGCTAACTCCAGGAACAAGTCCGACCCAACAAGACCAAGATGTGGAAACTGCTACTCCTAAAAGAGCACTCCACCCCATCCCAGACTTAAAAGTGACTCAGTGTTCTTCCGGAGAGCTGTCCTCTGATGATGAGATTTTTTATAAGAAAGCGGCGGAGCCAGAAACACCCAAACCTCCACCAGTCACTGATGCTTGCCCAGTTTGTCCCCCTGAACCATCTGACATCACAATTACAACCTGTGCTGCAGTAGATTTGTCTAGAACCATCCCTATGATTGGTAGTGTGGCCCCCTTACCTACAGTCCCCCAATATACTCCTGGCGTTCAGAGTGTCGTGTCAACTGCCCCACCTGTGCCCCCCAAACCACATGTCATGCGAAGGGGAAATTCTCAGGACAGTGCAGACATGCCAATAGCTCCTCCCCCTACCCCACCTAAGCCAACTGTGTTCCCAAGAAAAGCTCCAGTTCCTCTGCCACCTCAGGCATCAACATCTCCAGTAAAGCCAGATGGTCCAATTGCAATGACCGCAGTTCAAGCATCACCCACAAGACAGCCAGCAGTTACGCCAACGTACAAGGCTCATGTACCTCCACCAGTCCCCCCAAAACCATGCCTACCTTCTGGGATGAGTGAAGGACCAAGAGCATATGTAAAACCACCAATTGCACCAAAACCAGGATCACAACCAACTTCGCCAGCACATGTACCTCATCCGCCAAGACCGACAATGCTACCCACTGGTCCTGTTGAAATAGCTCTAAATTTGAGCCCCACCTCTGAGCAAAAGCAATTCCAAGCATCGCCAAAGTCCCCCCCATCTCCAAGATATGCCAGTAATCTCCGCGACACCTATGTAGTTATAACACTCCCATCCCAACCAAGCTCTCCAGTGGAAACTATCTCGACCCAAGCCCCTTCCACTCCTGGTCCAATATCGCCATTGCGCCAGGCACCACCCCAAAGTTATGCCCAACCACAAGCTCAACAACAGCCCTATCCACCACAGCAAATTCCACCTCAACCGCCTAGAGTACCTTTAGCTTACACGCGAGTCACTGAATCCATTGAAAGCCAAGAGATTTGCAGCCCAGAGAAACATGTGTCGAGTTCATGTCATATAATAGAGGCAATATCTGCTTCAGCTCAGCCACCTGTGGTAACACCAAATCTCATATCCCAAGTTGTTACAACTGAAGTCCAAAGAACCACTGTCTCTGTTGTTCATGAAAGACCGCCCCCACCAGTTCCAGCCCCAAGAGCAAACGGTGTCCCCCTTGATAAATCTAAGCCACAGATACCACCACAGACCACTCAGGCTATACAACCTTGTGAAGTTGTGGACCTAAGAACAATGAAAGTAGACCAACAATCTAACATGAATGGAGTTGACCTGTCTTCTGGCCCTGACTCACGACGGCAGTCCTATGTTACAGATGCCAGTCGTCAAAACAGTGCTGTTCAATCTCCTGTTGTCAACCTCAGTGCAGAATCCTCCACTGTTTCCATAATGACAGACAGCATCACCATTGTCACTTGTGCTGCCACGATTCAAAGATGGGACAATGCAGACACGTCAACAACTTCCTCAGTGCCCCTACAACTGACAAAGAACAAATCATTCGAACCCATTTCCCAAATTATCTATCGACCACTGGATTCACTGCCCCCTATCCTGGCTGGTACAGAAATCCCAATAAATCTGTCAGTTGGATCAGGTACAGGTACATACCAGAGTGCTCCTGTAACTACAGTACCCCCATGTGCTTCAAGTTGTTCAGCTAATGGCCTTACCACAGGTACAGCGACAGTGGCTGGAGCTGTTGACCTCAGCACAACTAAACCATTCAACACCGTGGTGTCATTGGATGGTGCCTCCTCCGAAGTACTGACTGCAGTAATCACAGATGATGATGGCAAACCAGTGGATTTAACTGCAGGGAAAAGAGCTGTGTGCTGTGATGTCGTGTATAATCTCCCATTTGCAGGAAGTTGCACAAGTCAGCAGCCCACCACACCCCTGCCTGAAGATCGCTTTGGATATCGAGATGACCACTACCAATATGACCGAACCCCATATGGAATGAGAGGCTTGGGAGGAATTAAACCATCCATGTCAGACACAAACCTGGCAGAAGCTGGGCTCTTCCTCTATAAGAGTAAGAATAGTTACAACTTCATTGGCACCACAGATGGTGCAGTAGATCTTACTTCAGCAAAAATTTCAGATGCAGGTCAGTGGAATGATATTACAGACCTCTCTCTTAAATGTCATTTTGAACTATTGCCTCTCATCTATGGCTAAAATGGCATTTAATTTTTTATATATATATATTTGTTTTGCATGGACAAGTCACTTTTTGTTTTGTTATATTTTTGCATGTGTCTGCATGCAGTGAATGTCATCTTTTTGTACGTCTGTTGCCCTTGCAGTCTTATTTTTTAAATTTTTTGCATTTTTATTTTGCATCTTTTGTGATGGCATGGTTTTCTCCAATTTGAAATAAATCTAAGTTTTTTTCAACTGATATGTTTGACTTTTAACAGGTGAAGCTGTTGACTACTCCAAAAAAGGAATGTATGCTGGCATGACAATACCACCATACTCCGATGCAAGAGCCACAAGTGCTGTTGGTACAGCTCTTGGGACAACTAATGTTCTGAGGTCATCAAATGGAATAGTCTATTCCTCTGTGGGATCCCCTAACCCTTCCACATATGCCATCACTACTCAGCCGGGGTCCATATTTAGTACTACTTATAACAATCAGTCTGGTATGCATACAAGCGACACCATGCCTTCACTCTCCAACCTTCAGAATATGCCATTAACAAGATCACATAGTTTCCTCTCTACCATATCCACAACAGATACAGAGGCCCCACTTAATCTAGAACTCTCCAGAGCAGGTACCACAGGTGTAGACAGTATCACTACAGCGTCACTGTCTTTAGACACTTACACTGATGCTTCCTTGGAGGCTATTGCCGCTTCTCTGGAAGCTCTATCCTCCCCCATGGTCGCTGGAGATGGACAGTATCAGGCAGAACGCGAACGACTTGAGATGGAGAAACTCAAGCAACAACGTCTGGCTGAGGAATTGGAAAAGGAGCGTCAGGAGATTCAGCGTTTCAGGGAACATGAACAGTTCCTGGTGCAAAAAGAACTAGAGGAGTTGCAGTCCATGAAACAACAAATTTTGAATCAACAAGAGGAGGAACGACAAGCTCATCTGCTATTGCAAAAAGAGACATACGCCCAACAGCAGCATCAGCTAGAACAAATACAGCGGCTTCAAGAGCAGCTCCGTTTGCAACTGGAGGAGCAAAAGCTTAGACAATTGTATCCAAGTGATATTCCAGGCCATGGTGTACAGGAGGCAGTAGTTTTGGGACCAGATGGCACAGTGTTAGCTCGTAAAATTACAGACAGTGGATGTCAAACAGATGAAGAGGATGAGACAATTAGCAATGCGTACACAGCAGGAAGGAAGAAGAAGAATGCTAAAAAGAGTGTGGATAGCTGTGTGCAGACAGATGATGAGGATCAAGAAGAATGGGAGGAGAACAGGAACCGGCGGCCACGCACTGCCAGAGGAGATAGGACTGCACAGTCAGAGGTATCTCTCCAAGCCCACACTGAAATCTCTATACAAACTGACACAGAGGGCAATATTAGAATGGAATCCAGATTGGCGTTGTCTGACTCTGAGCGAACTTCACCTAAGAAACGTCTCACTCCATTAGCTATAGGCCAGTCTGCCAGCCTCAAAACTGATTCTTCCACTCTGCAAGCCCCCAAATCTCCCAAAGTTCTGTACTCTCCCCTATCCCCCTGTATATCCCCTAGTAAATCTCTTGAGTTTGTATCCTATGAGAAATCACTGGGTGGTACAAGCCCCCAAAAACTAAGTCCAAGGGGAAAAGCCATGCAGAGATCCCTGTCTGATCCTAAGCCCATGAGTCCAACAGCAGAGGAGAGGGCAACATCTGGCACCCAGTATGGTGATAGCTATTCTGTGAGTAATGCAATTACCCCATTTAAACCTGCAATGCTTTTCCTGAACAGAGGACTTCTTTTCTTACTTTCCTCCTATTAGTTTTGAATAATTCAAAACGGAAAAATGAAATATTAAAGATTCAATAACCTTCTTAATACATTGTTTTTGGCTGAAGAATGCCCCATATTAAATTATCTTCTAATAAATATCAACTCTACCTCCTGTCATAATATATATATACAAATAATAATATTACATTTAAATATTTAAATGTTATGTTAATACATTTTTTTTAAAAAGGCATAAAAGGCATCAAACTAAATTAAAGAAGTCATCTGAATGAAATATGCTGTTCATTTATCATTTTTAAACATTTTTATTTGGCTTAATACTAATACTAATTTTAATTTGAATACTAACATGCTAATAATACTAATACTATCTAAAATTCTCCCTCTTCCCTTTAGTCTTTGTTTTCTATTTCTGGAACTTTCCATTCTAATTGCATTATACTGTATCAAACTCTTGCATCTCTCAAACCGGATGTCTAATTTTCATTTCTTTATCAGCAGGGCAAAGACAGCACCTCCACAGGCACTCAGAAGAAGGTGAAAAGGACACTACCTAACCCTCCCTCAGAGGAGGAGTCCACAACCACCACTGCCACCACCACCACTGGACAAACAGCATACAGCACTAACTCAGCAAGGAGACGAATGTGCCGCAACTCAAATATGGCACGTGCTAAAATCCTTCAAGATATTGACAGGGAGTTAGACATGGTGGAGCGGGAATCATCTAAACTTCGTAAACGCCAAGCCGAATTAGATGAGGAGGAGAAAGAGATTGATGCCAAGCTTAGGTATCTAGAAATGGGCATCAACAGAAGAAAGGATGCTTTATTGAAGGAAAGGGATAAAAGGGAGAGGGCGTATTTACAAAGTGTTGCTGATGAACGGGACTACATGTCAGACAGCGAAGTTAGCCACATACGTGAGACTAGAAGTGTTATCGGTGCAGTGGAGGACGAAGAAATTGAAGTCCATGGTTTAGAACGTCCTAGAACTGCCCCTCAGTCTGAGCTAGATGACTTTGGTAACCCTCAAACCAAAGGCGACTATGATAAATACTCTCAATATCCGTATTCACAAAGCCAATACCAGTCTCTCTATCAGACACCTCAGTCATACCAGTCCCCTTCTATCTACTCCTCTGTGCCATCGCTAACCACCTCCCAACAGCAGAGCTACCATCAGATGCTGCTTCTCCAACAGAAAGCCGCTCGACAGGCTGCCCTCCTCTCTGAACTTGATGCCACTAAATATGATGTCATTAGTCGCCAGCCTGATCCCTCCTCATCAGCTTACCTAGGGGTCAAGTACGACAAATACGGTAACCATCTTGACCTCAGAGCCCTGGATGTAGGAAGCATAGCAAACACACCAATGTCAGCTGTGTCTGATTCCTACTACCCAGATGTGGAACACCATACACCTCGTAGTTACATGCTGTTGGAAGATGCTGCTGAAATAGCTAAGGGGTCCACTGGTTTGTCTTCATCTTATAGTCTGGCGGAGAGAGAACTTGCTAAAGCTGAAAAGTTGCTTAGAAGGAGTGCTGCCGATTTGGGGTCCACGGATTATTTGGGTTCGACCTCTAGGCTACACACATATGGTAAAACCCCTGATGAGGAGGACACAATGGAGGAACCATATGAGCTAAAACTTCTTAAACAGCAGCTAAAGCAGGAGTTCAGAAGAAGTACAGGTGGCACTGATAACCTTGAACAGTTATCAGGGATGTCCCAGCATTACTATACCCCAACCACTGGTCTGTCCAGTTACTCCCAACGACAATATCCCAAATCAGATAAATACAGCATCAGCCGGTTAACTCTGGAGAAGCAAGCAGCCAAACAGCTCCCAGCTTCTGTGCTGTACCAAAAACACAAGACACCTCTGATAGATCCTAAAATATCCTCAAAATATTCTTCCATAGGTGACAGAGGGCTAGAGTCAGAGTATACCAGTTATATAGGCTCCAGTGGGTCACCAAGAACAAGCCGACTTATGCATGACGAGATCACATTTGGTCTTAGGAAGAATATTGCAGAGCAGCAGAAGTACTTAGGGTCTAACCTGGGGGCCAATCTTGCTGGATCTTTGAACCTAGGCCAGAGCCTAGGTTTAGACTCTGCCTATCCCAGTGGTAGCCGCTCTAGACCTCCGTCCAGACCTACATCTTGCTATGGGCTTGACCTATCAATCAAAAGAGACCCATCAAGCTCTTCTCTGAGGCTCAAGGGGGATGGCGAATCAGGCGACGGTTCGAGTTATCAAACACCATCTGGTCGCACCAAACCCACCAGCCTTCCCATAGTCCAGAGTGGGCGTGGAAGGATACCAATAGTAGCCCAAAATTCAGAAGAAGAGAGTCCACTTAGCCCCGTGGGACAGCCAATGGGGATGGCCCGTGCATCCGCTGGACCCCTCCCACCCATCTCCGCTGACTCCAGGGATCAGTTTGGGTCGTGTCTGTCCCTTCAAGACCCCCAGCAGCAGCAACAGTATATTAGGGAGGAGCCCACTAGGGGGAGGGGCTCCATGCTACTGGATGATCTACAGGGCACCATGTCAGATAGTGAAGGTAAAAATGACTTATTTGTGTTTGTTTTGCATGCACAGATTTCAAGTGGGTTAGTTATTACTGTATGTCACTTAATAGTAGTTTGTTTTTAAGCGTGTACTCCTGTCTAATGTGTGAATGCACTTTTCTTGTATGTGTTCAAGTCTTGCATGATTGTTAAATATATATATATTAGTTTGACTTATAATTTATGTCTAAGCTTTATTTATGAATATTGTTCATTTAGTTGTTGCACGTAAATTAGGTTTTAAAATCACATTTTAATAATAGTTGGTCAGGATTTGATCAGTTTTATTAAAAAGAAATGATTATTAGAATGTTTCTCACTTTTCAAAATCAAGTGCCAATCACCACAAAAATGGAGTGTATTTAATATTGCATTTTTAAAAGTAATTCCAGGATAAATCAAATCAATTCACATCAATTGCGGAAATTGTAATGTTCTTCTGCACTACTTGTGTGTAATAAATATATTTTTTTTTCCACTTGCATGTTGTTTGTCACTTTCATTTTGCATGTTTTGTTTTTACTTTCCTCCCCTGCTCTCTATTCTTTATACTGAATTGGATTAAGTTGTTCTTGTTGTTGCGGCTACTGCGTACTATGTTTCTGGGGCTCATAAAATGAGGTGGAAATGAGCCTTTATGGCTGTAAGTTAACTCCATAATGTCTCACCTATGATAATGACTGTATTACATTACTTTGTTGGATGTGTTTCTGTCTAGTGGTGGAAGTTATTGAGACTTACATTTAAATGCAGTTAGTACATTTAAATAAATTATACAACAATGTTCCTTGATTTCAGCCTTAAGTGAACATCCAATGACTGTGAACACTGGCGACGCAACCCATGGTAGGGTATTGGTTATTTTGTAGGCTAGCAATTACTAACACATTAACTTGCCTAATACTAATTGGAACAATGTGCTAGTGTTGGGCGCTTTTACATGTTACAGTGTTATTTTTAAAAAAATATGAATTACAGTAGCCATATGTTTGCATCCAATCAGAAAGAAACATTTATAGTCATGCATATGATAAAATTGTGTGGGAGATATTTACATTGATTATATTCACTAATCCTGTTACAAGACAGTAATACTATAATTACTATAATACTATCCCCTAATACTATTACTAATACTAACAACACAATTCATATACATTGTTTTTATAATTTGATGTAGGTGATTACTTCTTGTTTTCAGCACTATTTCTTTTTTCTCCCAACTACAAATTGGTTTCTATTATAAAACGTTATAGTCATTTGAATTGGTCATAAAGAAGTTGTTGTTTTTGTCTCCTAAGCATATCATCTCCAACGAGAAGAAACTGACTGGTTTGAAAAACCTCGAGATGGACGACCTGATGGACTGGACAAGAGACAGGTGAAGCTTGGAGCTAGCTTTTCTGTATGCAGATTTATTGTAAAGGCATACTGTGCACACAGAGATCAGCCAGTTCCTACTGTGTGTGATTCATGATTTGTTTATGTACACTTAACCCAATGCTTCTGCCTATTGTGTCTGTACCACAGGGAAAAGGCCCCTATCTCCCTTTCCCTCACCTCAGGGTTAAACTGCAGAGGGATCCCAAGGACCGCACTGTCTCAGGTATTACGCAAAGGATAAAATTTGTAATATGAACAAAGTTACTGTTTTAAACACTGTATGCAAATTGCATAGAGATTACTGAAATGTGTGTATAAATAAGCAGTGGTGTTATTGTAAGGCTAAAATGTATTATCCACCTTTGCAATTACTGTTACATTAGTTTCATATCCTGTTTTAAAAGCATATGTTTGTTACTGTCCTTCTTTCAAGGAAACGGTCTGGGTATTCGTGTAGTTGGAGGTAAAGAAGTTCCTAATAGTAACGGGGATATTGGAGCATATGTTGCCAAAGTCTTACCCGGTGGAGCAGCAGAACAAACTGGAAAAATTCTTGAAGGTAAAATCTTTTAGAGACATTCATAAGTTTAAGCAAAAATGTAACTATATGTTGAAAAATCATATTATTTTCTAAGTTCCCACATGCACTAGTTGCCACTGAAAAGCCTGTTGAAACTGAAATAGCTGAAGAAGGAATTCAAAATAGATCCTGATTCAATTTATCAGTCCTGTGCAGAGAGAAGGATGACTCACTTTAGACTATAAATAATAAGATAAAATAAAAACTTTCTCACGAGACACTCTGGCTGGATAGTTAGACAGGACTATTGAGATTAGCAGAATTATTGATTCAACATTATATAGTCAGTGAATAGTCCTGCTCCCAAAAATAGTGTTAAAGCTGTAACCTGAGATGTTTTTGTCAAGTAAAAAGTGTTGGCTGGATTGTGAAATTACACAAGAAATCTCTTCAACAGCTCCCTATCCTAAACAAAAAGTACAATTAAAACTATAAAATGTGTTTGATATAAAAATAACTTTAAATCAAATGTAGTTAAGTGAATAAAATATATTTTGTATTCAGCTCAGTCAAATGAGTTACTATTTGTTTTTAGGTCTGACATCTGTTTTGTATCTGTGTTGATTTTTGTTTTGTTTTGTGAGAATTTTTTTGGCCGTAGGCTTTATTAGACAGGACAGCTAAGTCTGAAATGGGGATGAGAGCGAAGGGCGGACATGCAGTAAAATGTCATTGCCAGGATTTGAACTCGCAACACTGCTGCCAGCTGCAAATGGCACCTGGCATATGCATGGCCGCCTTACCCACTCGACCAATGGGCAGTGGTAATGTTTTTAAGTTGTCAGGAGACAGTAGACATCTGTGGTGTTGATAGCTATGAGGACATGCGTGCCATGACAACGGTCCTGTCATTAACACCGAACAGAATGGCTGCAGAGCACACTGTATGAGCCCTTCACTGTGTGAAGGAAACATGACAAAACAGTGTCACACAAATACTCTCTTCCATTTAAATCCAGGCTAGTTTGAATCCGGTGGCCACCACTGAAATAATCTTTAAAGTTTTAAAATACTAAATATTCCCTGTTTCCCACATCTTCAGTCCGAGAGTATCGCCACAAACACAGGAACCTGCTCATGAGCTGCTTCAGACCATGTAAGTCCTGCCACTTTGCAGGGTGTGCAGTGGGTTTGCTGTGTTCCTGTGGATCTATTTTTCTCTTTTTAAATTCAACTTGTTTCAATTCCCCCCTAATCTGCAGAACAGGGGCCATGAGTTTAAACTATCTCTTTACTTGCTGTTATAATACTTCTCTCGATTTCTGTGACTAATGGTAATAAGTATGTTTTGGGAAAGTTGGACTCGATAGACTAGCATGGCACTTGCTATTGCATTCACATTTATCAATGTCTGTTGTCAGGAATGCAAGTCCTGGAGTGGAATGGTGTGTTCCTGACGGGAAAAACCTATGAAGAGGTGCAAGGGCTTGTTGGTCAGCCATGCAATGAGGCAGAAGTGTGTGTCAGACTGTGAGTAGAAACATTTAGAATGAGATTTTCGAGTCTGTGCTACTTGCATTTGTATTGAACTTGCTTTACTTTGCAGAGATCTCAACATGCTTGCTGAGTCAGAGACATCTCAGAACTTGAATTTCCAGGAGCACAGTAAAAGTATGTTCACAAGTATCTGCTTGAACTAAACTGATCTTGTCAGTGTGGAGTTTTATGTTTTCACTGTGAACATGGTTGAACCCTTCCCGTACATGTGTTGTCAGTGCCTGCTCGTTAACTTTTGGTGACATGTTTGCCTATTGTCAGATGAGCGACTTCCCAGGTCTCCAGGCGTTGACCCCAAGCAGCTGGCAGCTGAGCTGCAGAAGGTGTCACAGCAGCAGGCTCCCTCAGCTCTGCCTCCCACCACATCCGCCATATCCAGCCCCGCTCAGCCAGGATCACCGTCTGTCGGCAAGAAGCGCCATAGCAGCAAGGCAGGACTATTTGTAAAACATCAAATACCAGTTACAAATCAAATACCAGAACACAATTAGAAGATCTATTATTCACCACAAATCGCCACATTATGACTAACCACCAGCACATTCATTGTAGTGACTGTTTGTGCTTTTCTCTTGTACAGAGTGGAGAGGGAGCAAAGACTTATTCATACCCCATCTCTGGAGAGATACAGGTATGTCCTCAGTAAAGAGTATTTGGATTTAATAGAAAACACAGTTCAATGGTTTTTCTTAGTAATTCTCTATATTTACAAATTTTTCTATTGTCTCCTGTTTTAGCTTCAAATCCACTACGACAAACAGCTGGGAAACTTGATCGTTCATGTTCTGCAGGCCAGAAACCTCGCCCCACGGGACAACAATGGCTACTCTGACCCATTTGTCAAAGTGTATCTTCTTCCAGGGAGAGGGTGAGTCAAGAGAATGGAAACTTTACACACACAAAAGTCATGTTGGGGATATAGGGTTGTAATTGGGTGTTTTATTTTGTTGCTTGTGCATTTTCTTCTGTACATATTTACAGTATTTTATGAAAAAATAATATGATCTTATAATTTTTACTTTGCTCATCATATATTCCTAAACTGCACAAATATGTTTGTGTCATTATTATATTATTGTGTTGTTAAGTCAAAATGTTCCATTTCCAATCTACACATTATTTTCTGTAATTAAAAAAATAGCTGCAGTTGCATTACGGAATACTTTTAAGAGAACATTATGCATATTCAGTGCAGAATATTGGTTTTACATAATTTAGATCTTTGGAAACATGCATGTTATGCAACGCCACATGCCACTTTCACTGCCTTTTTCAGTTTTATCCCAAATTCATTGGCAACACTTTAAGGAGACACCAATATTTCAATAAAGGTGATAAAAACAAAATTACATTTTTTTTCTGTTAATTCGACTGATCATACCATAAATGTCATTATCTATTTCCATCCATTTATCAGCCCATCATGGTGGCTATATGATGTAGCTGTAAAAAGGCCTCTTCACACACTGTATGCAGTTACTGTTCGTAAAAACAAGTGCACTTCACATTAGCAACCCCTTTTTATTAAACAGCAGTCTGTAAAAACCTTCTTCCAAGCTATGCATCGTCCAGTCCTCGGGCACTCATTTGAACCCCCACTCCCGCTGACTATTGTTTCTGTATGTTGTTCTTTATATTTAATGCATGCTGGATCCCCTCAGTCAGGTCATGGTTGTCCAGAATGCCAGGTATGTGAATTGCCAAATTAAATTATTATACTTTGATCCATTGGTTCTGTTGCAATGCAGTTGTCTCTCCTTGGATGTCAGCTTTATGAAGGTAAAAAGTTACTAACCAGGATTAACTTCATTTATTAAACAACAACAACAACAACAACAACAACAACTACTACTACAAAAAACAACATATAAAGGTCCAAACTTTTTTTTTTTTCTCAGTAGAGTTTGTTTATATTTATTTATGTAGTTTAATATTATATACCTAACCCTATCTGCTCATCTAAATTGCACATATTCCAGAAAACAACACCTAACCTAAAACCTAACCCCCTCGTCTTTAATAAACTAACGTTGAACCAATCACACTTGCCCTGCAGCCTTCAGTCCTATACCAAACCTACATACAGTACTGCAAAAAACATCCATTTCATTTTACCTATTGTATGATATCGTACAGTGCTTTAAAATAAGACGGCATGTGTAATGGTTCATCCCCAAATGGACTTTTTTGCAGCACTTCCTGACATCGTAACCCACTGTACATTGTTCCTGTCACATCATGTACTCCTCCAACAATGTGCGTCAACATGCTCACTTCCCTTTGCCGTCACTCTTTTGTAAACCCACTGTGTACTGATTACATTGATCTCACCTCATTTTGGTGGTCTGGCAAACTGCATGGGTAGTTCTCATGATCAATCCCTTTTACGATATGCGCGGTGTTATTGTGTTTCCCCAGTGCTGAAAACAAGAGGAGGTCAAAGCACGCCGGCAAGAGCATCAACCCTGAGTGGAACCAGACTGTGATCTACAAAAACATCCATCTGGAACAGGTAGATACAAGAGACATGTCACAATCATGCAGGGCTTTATTATGTGACTGAAGAAGTGAAGAAAAAGACAAATTGTAGTTTCAGCAAAGCAACAATTGTGACAAGAATTGTGACAAGAAGCAAAAAAAAGCCTTGTAATTTAGCACTAGAAAATGTTTTAAATTTAATTTATTTCTCAACAATAGGACAAAACTATACTTTGCTGGTGAGACCTGGACAAAATAAAACAACTGTGTTGCTCCAAATGTGAATTTATCCTGTTTGGGACCATTACACAATCTAATATTTTCACCTAACCATGCTGCAGCTGAAAAAGAAGACCCTGGAGGTCAGTGTGTGGGACTATGACAAGTGCTCCTCCAATGATTTTCTGGGAGAGGTAAACCTGATTTGACTCTTTTTGCCTATGCATTTCTGGCTATGAATCACTGATCCTTTTTCATTTTAGGTCCTTATAGACCTGTCTAATACCTCTCAGCTGGACAATGTGCCCCGATGGCTTCCTCTAAAGGAGCAGAGTGAAGGGGACCACCACCGGAGATCCCACTCAGGTCGTCACAGCTCCAAAACATCTTCACAGCATTCCTCACCAAAAACTGGTTCAACACATGATATCCAGGATTCACCTAAATCATCCGTCACCAAAAGTCGCAGTCATGGTGTCTTTCCAGATCCAGCAAAGGGTAGGAACGAATAAACTCCACTCTCCTGCTTGACTTTGGCACTCTGACCACTAAATCCCCTGAATTATTATTTTCAGTTACTGTATATGTTTTGTCTGTAGTCTCTTTTGTTATTTAAATGCTTTGAAAAGGGCTGTTACATAGTTTCTCACTAAAGAGCTTGCCTTGCTTCTGCACTCATTCTTTTGCATCCATCACACTAGTCATGCTTTTTGCTTTTCTCATGGTCTGTTTTCTTGGTTGTCATAATGTCACATAAGTCTAAGACCTACCTCTAGCGCCCCTCTAATTAAAAACTAACCCTGATGAGAGCATGGCGGTTAAATAGTTCTTAGTGTTGGCATTTTAGAATATCTTACAGTGATTGAAGTGGTGCAACCCTAAACCTTGCATTAAAGGATATCTGAAAGTTGTAGCTAAATAATAATTTGGTTAATCTGGTTGTTTTAGATACACAGGCGCCCTCTATTGAGAAATCTCACAGTAGCCCTGGCACAGCGAAGCCTTCCCAGTCTGAGGGCCAGAGTCATGGACACAGCCAACACTCTCGCTCACACGGTGCCCATACCAAAAGCACCACACGGCACCATCAGGACAGCGGCAGAGGAAGTGGCATAGCTACAGGCGATGCCCCTGAGCAGTCACAGCAGCAACCTCAGCAACGTCTCCAACCAAGTAAACCAAGGCGCAAATAAAGCCCACGCAGCATGGCTTCCTCACATTCATCTGTTCAGCCTTCTGTTCACGTATTTATTTTCTCTTCCTTTGGTTTTCTTTTGGATTCTTGCCCCCCTCACCACGGCCCCCCTTAGAGCTTCCCCTGTTTTTAAAGTGTGCCCAGCCCTCACACTTCTCTTCTGTATGTGAAAAAGATCAACTAAGCCCTGCTACACACTTTTACTATGGCATTTTATATTATACTGGCCCTATTCTAAATGACAAGTAGTATGTCACAAACAGTAATAGATACATCTGTATTACGTTTAAAAAAATATATTTTGTATTATTATTGTCACATTTTAAATAATGATTAGTTTATATGATGTTTTTTTATGGTGTAGAGACCTCAAATTAATTACCCAGTAACTATATCAATATTGTTAATGACAGAAGAAAGTTGAACCCCAACCAGTTTCATTAGATAATATCAACCACTATTGATATTTCTATTTAACTTTTTCTTAAGAGAATTTGATTTAAGTTTGCTAACAAACAACAAACAACTCTCCCCTTTCATGGGGACTGCTGTGCATGCAGTTGGTTTCCTCCCTCCATCTTTGTTTAATCAACTACTGAGCACCAGCACCTCAGTCCACGCTGCACAGCCTGCCTCATAGAGACTGCAGGTGGCACCAGTGTGCACTTCTCACTGTGGCTGCATGTCATTGGTAACCATGGTGAAGAGACAGTGTCCCACTCTCTGAATCTTCATCTTGCTCCTCCCTCCACTGTCTTGGACTGGAACCATGATACCTGGTTTTGACCTCTCACCCGTGACCTGCCGCCACACAAACTAATGGATCCAGGCCATAGAGGTCGTTTTTCATTGAAGCCCCAAAGACACAGCGTAGTGGGTGTGCTCACCATTCAGAGAGCTCAGTCCGACTGGCTGCCCACCCTGCCGCCTGTGGCCCTCAGGCGCCCGTCGGATGGCAGACACTTGACCCTCAGGAAGGCCTGGTCTGAGGAGAGGCCCCAGAGCAGCGGAGGTGAGAGCAGAGAAGCCCTGAGGGAGCACGGAAATGTGTGAGAGAATTGCTATACTAACGCACACCTACGAAAAAGAGACATCTTGTACACTTAATAAAATCATGAGATAACTTGAGTTCAATTATAAAAGATTTGTGCAATTAAACACACTCTTCAAAAGACCTCAACACAGTTTACTAATACCACTCAGTAAATGTCAAAGTGTGAAATAATCCACTCACCTTGGCTCTCACATGCACTGGTGCGAGAAGCTGGTTTTACAGATCTCACAGTTCTTTGTGTTGAGTGGCCAAAAGAGGTGTATTTAGCTTGAATCCAGAGTCTCATTTACATATTTCACATCATTCATACTTTTTAGAATGAATAGCAGCCAGTGCAGGATTAACATGCCAGTGTAAAAAATATGAAACAATCGATCAATGTAAAGGACCCACAACATGCCAGTGAAACAAAATTAATATTTAATGAAACCCAGTTTACTAACAATGATTCAGATGCTAAACATGCTCTTATAAATGTAATATTTTGGAACTACTATTGTGTCATAACAGCTCCTGTAATGTCCAAACCATTACTGCATTGTCTGTTTAAGATAATAACATTGTGTGCTTCTTGCTGCTCTTCACCATTTGTGTGATTCATTTCAATACTCTTGTGTGCATTAAGAACAGTTCTATTTGAAGGATGTTATGTTATAGGGACCATTTTAACTATCACAATACAAACTGTACAAATTTCCAGTTATTCCCAGGGGCAGTACATTATTTCATGTATGTTGTTGTGGCATTCGTGCAGTGCGCTCAGCCTACAGATCTGGTGAAACTCCGGTCACAGCAGCCTCTCTGGACAGCGGGCTCAGTGGGAGCGTCTACAGCCTGTTGGATGAAGAAGCAGAAGCCAATGAGGTGGACAGTGCCATTTTCCAAGTGCCCAGATTGTGAGACATTTACCCTACGCCTTCACATGATCAATGTAACATAAATAGTCCTGTTTTGATAGCTTACTTTGAACTTTGTTCTAGTGGGAAAATCCCAAATGGCACGGACATGGTAAAATCGTCCATGGGGCACAATGATGGTGAAGGTAAATCAATACTTTTTGTATGACCGCAAAACATTAATACAGCTAACATGTTGATTGCATCTTCCTTTCATGAGGCTCTGAACCACACCAATGACTAATGGAAACAGTGTAATAACTGCTGGAAAAAGGGCATTGTTGTTTTAGTTTCAGTGTAATGGCAGCCACAGTCATGCATGTTTCCGAATGTATTGCTGTCAGGTCCTTTTGACCCATCTTCCTAAAAGCCAATTTCTACTGAGTTGCTATGGCAACAGAGGTCTGAGCAAACCCTATTATTGCTTTGCAGTCAGTGTTTGATTTTACTCATTGTGACATTTCTCTGAGGGTCCACCAGAGGTCAGCTGACATTCTCGCACCACTGTGCTTGTGCTGCCGTCTCTGTGTGTGTAATATGTCGTAATATGTGGTTTGTGTGCGTGCAGGTAAGTCTCATGTGATGGGGGAAATTAAGATTGCTCTGAAGAAGGAGGTTAAAACAGAAGGTGACCACCTGGTGTTGGAAATTCTTCAATGTCGCAACATCACATATAAATTCAAAACTCCAGACCACCTGCCAGGTAAAAAATCTTCATACACTAATTCAATTTACAAATATGGTATATGGACCGATATGAAACATGACCGTTACAGGACTTTTCATACACAAGAGACATTTAGGGAACAAATGCATGTGCCCTGCCTTGGAAAAGAGTATTTAAACTGATCTGTGTTTGTACTCACAGACCTTTATGTGAAGCTCTATGTAGTCAACATTGCTACTCAGAAAAGGATAATCAAGAAAAAGACCAGAGTGTGCCGCCATGACCGAGAGCCTTCTTTCAATGAGACCTTCCGCTTCTGCATGAACCCCACAGGCCATGCACTGCAGGTGAACTTTTTTCTATTCCATACACTTTACAGAAATGTAAATGTGTATAGACGATCTAATTTGATCTTCTAACAGCTGTTCCTGGTATCTAATGGAGGCAAGTTTGTGAAGAAAACTCTCATCGGCGAGGCTTATGTGTGGCTGGACAAAGTGGATCTTCGTAAACGGGTGGTGAGCTGGCACAAGCTGCACACTAGTACGGCCCAAATCCACTCATAGAGGAACAGTGAACATCCCGGCGATCACACATGATTTTATTAACCATCAATGTGCTTTGGGCAAACTAAACTCTGGGTGCAGTGCAACTAACGGACGATAAAAGAGAGCTGTTTTCTAGAAGAGACCGTTGACATGTTTACAGAATGAACAATGTAGTGTAACCAGGGTCAAAGGTCAAGAGTAATCAACCAGGTATGTCACACTTTAACAGTTTCATCAGTGCATATGTACACGCTCTCAGTCACTAACGCACAGCATTCATAAACACTGAAAATCACACAGACGTTTACTAGAAACAGGGAATAGACATAACAGTCATACATATTTTATGTATTGAATTATTTTAAAGCCATTATTACACCATATCCCATGCGCTTATTACCTACAGAAGTTTATTGATTTACAAAGCTTTTCCAAAGCAGCATTTTATTTACTCCTATATGAAGTTATCTTATTTATTTTTATATTACAATAATAGCAGAAACTTTATTTGTTGTCTCCTTGGGAAAGATAGTCTATTTTGTAACACACTGACTAGCATTCCACTGAAAGAGTAAAAGAAATCCTTAAGTATGTATTGAATTACTTCTTCTGAGGATCGATCTGCTTTCTTAAGTAAGTTTAATATACTGATTAAATAATAATGATCATTATGTAATATAATATTCATACTACCTAATATTTGAGTCTGGATATTATACTGTATATTGTGCGCATGAGTATTCGATGTGCAGTGCCACACGTTCTGCACAGAAGACCTCAATGGTTCACTTTGTAAATAGTGAATAAAATGTTAACACTGGAAGTTTAAATATATTAATAGATATATAGAATATATAGAGTTTTCTTTATCACAGACAATCGGGTGTGGTTGATTGTGATAGAGCTTTTATTTACCCACAATGCCCCTCCAAATGTGAGTTTGTTATTAAACATTTGACATTACATGCGTCTTTGTCGAGAGATTCAAGCACACAATGTTTGGAGTAGACTGCTTTTGTAGTATTTTGCACTTTTTGCTCAGAATGTAAAGCTGACATGGTCATTCTGCTTTAAAATACATATCCATAGAGGTCTTTATGTTTAAGGTGAGGCAGGAGGATGATACACTGGATAACAAAGACCAGGTTTTGTAATAAAATACACATACTTGGATCAGTGGCAGTAAGACATTTATGTGTTTTATGTTCCTTGACCCCCTGTAACATTGTTGATTATTTGAGCATTTTGAAGAAGGCCATTCAGTGTGCACTTGGAAGTCATGAATGAATCAGTGGCTTCACAAGTTACTCTTTCATTTAATTAAAAGAAAATAAAAAAAATACTGAGGGACTTCTATGCAACATTGACAGGGACAACAAATACATCTCAATTTGAGAGATGAATTATGTCACTTTTGTTTATAAATTGCACTTTATTTATTTATTTTGTTAATATTATTATATTTCAGTTAATCCAACTTGTTATTTTGTGTTTTTAAATTCTCAAGATGTTTTATTTATTTGTTTACAGATCAGTTTTAGCTAAAAAGTACGTTTTTTTTTATTTTTTTTTATACTTGGTGATGTTTGTTTACAATATTTAGAGGGCCTTAACTCAGAGAACTAATTCAATTGTATTATTTTATGAACAAATACTTGCAAAAACTAAATTTTACAGGTTATGTTATGATACTTATCACGTATTTGTCATTTGGCTAGTTTCATTGTTCAGTAACATATCCACAAGAATTGTATAAAAGGGTAAATTCTGCATAAAATGCTTGTTGGTCCTACCTGTTATTTTTGTATCCATGTGCTGGTACATTTAGCATCTTCATACCAAGCCCATGCATGCCATTGGCTCCTATATATATTTGACTTAAATTGTGGGTTGTCTAACAGTTTTCTTTTTGCATTTCTCGTGGCACTAAAGTCAACAATACTGTCACATGTACTCCTACAACTTTCAACCTTGTAAATACATGTTTTGTACTGGGGTTTGTGGGCACATGCTTCATGGCAGACAACTAGACACAATAGACTTGAATAATGTACAGTGATGTGAAAAAGAACTGACCCGTCTGTCTTTATGGACTGAGGTTTATCAACCCCCTCACACCAAACACTAAAGCATTATCATAATCTAACTAACACAGAGGAGATTTAAATGTGCCCTCACTGGATGTTGCATGTTTCGTTGGTGGTTCATACTATTTTTGTGTCCAGATATTAATTAAAAAATGACCTATGTAGAAGGATATTGAACAGAGAGAAATAGATATAGAGGCAAATGATATATGATAACGTATGCTGACTGTACAAAGATATGCTTGTAAACCCGTCCTGGTTTTCCTCTTGTAAAGTATACTGACATACTGTCATGGTTTTGTGATTGTATGCAGGAGGTATTGATAAATTATGCAAATTGTGCTGTAAAAATGGCTGTTGCCCCATGTGTCAATATTAAATATCAATACAACTTAACTTGTCTTGAGTTTGATTCATAAAAGATGGTTTGGGATGTGCATCAGCCCTGAAACAAAACTATTCACGTTTTATTTGTTTTATTTGGTTACCGTAGGCCATCCCTTTGTATAGACTCATGATATTTACTGAAGTATTATAAATGTGTGGTCCCTACAGCTCTGTTCATTTGTTTAATTGGCCGCGTCCACAACGAAATCGTTAAGAATGACATTCATGCAATTGTCCTTTGCTTTCTTCCAGCCAGTAAGCGGCGCCACTGTCTTCTGTGTCAATATAAGACATCGACTAAAGCCAAAAAAGGAGGCTACGAACTTGGTTTTGGTTGGATATTTTTGATAGATCCATGGAATATCCTGATATGGGTTTCTTTTTCTTGTCATGTAATTATTATTTATTTTAATTTGTGTTGTGCTTGATTGTTCCAATGGGTGCTCTATTTAATATTCCTAATATCTTAACCACAAAGTTGGGCCATGGTGCAGACCATCATCGGGGAACTAACCTTGCCAGCAAGATGAATTCTCGCGATTGCTCTTTACATAATCGTGTGAAGAACCCTCTTCAGAGTGAGACACAGATCAGTCGGGCGTGAGCCAGGTTATCTGGGAACTAATGTAAAAAGAGCTATTTGTCCCCACAGTGGCCACCAGATGGCGGCATTTTTGCTCCTTCTCATCTGCTCCCTCTCGTGTGTTCTCTGAGCTACAGTTGCCTGCAGACACTAGATTGGAAGTCAAATTACAAATGAAAGTTGACATAGACAAAACATAGCCTATAATACTATTCTGTGAAACCCCAAAATGGCAGTAGTTGCAAACAATGGGTTTGGCGAAACAAGCTCCAATGTTTGTGAATTCTGTTCATTGACAATGGCAATACAGTAAACCTTTTTCTGATTCTGATGATTCTATATCCTCCTATCCCTCGATTTATTTATTTATTTATTATATTTTCTCTCTATATATTTATTATATTTAATGCATTTATTGCATCATATATGCTTTATACAAATTTATGCATAATTCATCTTCATATATTCATTCATTCATTCATTTATATTTTCAGGACTACCTTTCCGAATGTTTTGGATCCATGTTTCGGGTTCCATTGTAACAGCATGTTTTTAAAGCCAATTGTCACTATGGCGATGACTTGTCATTGTGGTTACTCGTGGATACTGACCAAAGTTGACTTCTGTTGCAGTGTTAGTAAATAGTATTCTTAGAATTGCTATGTGGTTGAGTCACTCTGAAGCAACAGGTGTTTATGGTTAGGGAAATTGACATGAAAAAAAAAGAAAGAAATGCTAATGCTTGTGCATCTATTTCAGGCTCCTCCGTAAATGCACCTGAGTTCATCCTTCAAGATGTGGCACGCATCAATCAAGGGGCCAGAATCCCCCTGGGCCTGATCACCCAGAAGGTAACTCAGAAAAAACATTTGCAGGCCTACTTTGTTATTCTCAAAGGAAATTCAGTTTTCAGCTACTTACAACCCTTAGAGCACACATACAGAGATTTAAAATTTGAGTCATGGTTAGAAAGGCCAATAACTCAGATGCTCAACTTATAATTAACAAACTAGAAAATTGGCTACTGTAGACCTCTAAGAGTTTGTTTAAACTTTCTCAACTTAGGTAAAGAGCAATTTAAAACAGTGTTTTTAAATTAGTTGGCTTATTATTACCTACACTGTCCAAAAGTTTAAATACCACAAAAACAAGACACATGTACGCACACCTCTCCACAGAATAGCCTATTTTAGTCTCTATTCCATGGAGCTAACTGTTTTCATGCAAAAATGTGGCAACATACTACTCTTACTCCCCCTCTCCTTCCCCACTGGCTGCCAAGTGCAATTAATTTATTAAATCTCCTTGGCTAGTATGTTACCCTGGCAACAAATGTTTTCCAATTTAAAGTTTAATTTGAATGTCTTGGGCTCTGTGTACTTGGCAGAATCGACTATGGCTCCATCAAAGGTAGATATAATCCTGACTCAGAGACAGGATGAAAGGGGCATTTTAAAATGATTTAGAAAGACAACATCTCTGCCTTTTTGGACACCATCTATCCTTTTCATAGTGAACAATGACTGTTTTTTAACCATCTGTGTACTATTTGGCACTTTGCCCACATGGGCATTAGTTAGACACCAAAGATATACACATTTTTGCAAAACAGACACTGACAGTGGGTTAGATGGAGCCGGGCTGACTCCGTGAGAGAGGAGTGATGGCGCGTGTGTGTGATTTGATGTCTCAATCCGGACAGGGGCAGCCTCAGTCCCCTCTGTGCACTGACTGATCACATTACTATTACCCAAACTCTTCTGTCAGGAGAAGTTACAGGCGAGTGAAAGAAGGCCATGGGGTGATACAGCCATCCAGTGACATAAAGCTAGCCTCAGGGGGAATTGGGGATGATTGGATGTGAAGACTCAACGCTGTCCTGTTAGTTTTTCAACTTGCAAATTTTGTTTCTTGATATTTTGTGAACTTCCCACATAGTGTCCAGCAGTAGGCTTGCAGACTGTTTGGATTGTTTGTTGCTTTGAACAAATACAGACTTTAAAGAACTACACTATCTTCGTTATAATTTTTTGTATTGTATTTTATTTGTATTTATCATAGTCCTGCACTTTGTATAAACATATTTTTCTGTAACTAATTTCCTCAGTGATTTTAATACATCACTCACAAACTAAATTCACATGGGTAAGGTGCGTGACATGTCTTTCCTAAAGATACAATAACAGTGTGAACTGACTTAAACTGGATTCCACCCTCCAGTCGTTTAAGACTGCTCAACCACCTTTGCAAACATCTAAGGTGTCCTGACGCTCTGAGAAAACACCAGCCTTGTGGTTTGCACCGAGGAGTTTGGCGGCAGAGAAAGGTTGCTAGGCAACGGCAGCAGGGCAATTCCCTGGACAGGTGGGAGGGATGAAGCTACAGGCCACACCTGCTGCTGGCACACACATGCTTCATTAAACTGGAAACACACCAGCGTTATGCCTCCTGAACCTACAACTGTTTTGCACTGCACACAAACACAAAGTGTACTTCTGAAAAGTTTAGGCATTTTAAAAAAAAATAACGCTTTTACATTTGCACATATTGTTGCTCTCAAATGAGAATTAATTCATTGAATGGATTGAATATATGTTGTTTTTATTATTGCTCAGTGTTCTATGTTGCACCTTAAGGCAGAGACAAGTTCCTATGTTTGTGAATTTTGTTCTTTGACAATGGCAATAAACCCTGATTCTGATTCTGATATTTCTGTCGATAGTTTCATAATTTGCCGTGCCCCACGCCCATGCTGTCTTGCTGCTCTTTCTGCCTTTATCTGCTTTCAGAAGATCAGGCCTAAGTGTAATCTGAGTCGGAGACCTGTCCAGGACTGCTATTTGCACAGCAATACTGTTAGTCTGATTTATGATAGTAAATGTACTACAGCGTGATTTGTCCTCTAGACACTTTGTGACGCCATGTGAGTTGCCTAAGAACACTTACAGGAATCAGGATTTGAGTTTTCTTGTTTCCACACTCAGGATTCTGTTACATCAGTGCTGATGCCAACACAGGAGAGACGTTTTTTATTTGTTTGTTTTCCTTGAAGAAATATGAATTCATTATTAACATCTGCAGTGTCTTGGGTTTTTGGAAAATGATATAGTCTATTATTTATTGTAGATAGTAGTCTTATATGTGGCTTATATGACATTGTCTTTCAGAAAAGTTCTGTTGTGTGCCTTAGTGGGTTTGCAGTGTGTGTGTAACTGTTGCTGTATCTGCTCGGATGACAGGGCATAAGGAAAAGAAACGACAGCCACACAAACAACGGCTTAATTACTTGTACCGTTTGAATAAACGAGACGTCTGCCGCACATCCGGCTCATCCATTTTACAGAGACCTCAACAGTTGGAGAGAGAGAAGCTAGTTTATTTTATTATATTATTATATTCTTTTTGTGCGTGGAGCTGTGTTGCCTGAGTTGATTATATTCCCTCCTCCTTTTGCAGACTTTAGCTTCATTTAACAACATCTCAAAGTTTCAGACCGACGCTTCTGATCTCACGCGTCAAACCAAAAAGACCCTCCTCAGTCCACCGGGGGAGGGACTTGGACACCAGATGAGATTTGTTTCCAAACGCGCACCGATGGCGGTGTGAGGCGTTTGCCTGAGGAGACCGAGCCGCGCAGAGGGGTTGTGGATGTTCTCGTCTGAATTCCCCATGTGGATCGGACTGGAAGTATAAAAACTTAAACTATGGATTATTCAGTTGGTGTACTTTTACTTCTCGCCATGTTCTCGTCAGTGTCGACAGGGCAATTCCCAACATCGCAGACGTAAGTAGCCTTCTTCCGTTGCTGGGTTTAGAAGTGAGCTTCAGAATTGTAATATTATGGTTATTATGGTTATGTCCTGCGCTTGGCTCGAGTGTAAAACATGTTTTTGTTATATATATAAAGTGTGTGCGTGTGTGTGTGTGTATGTGTATGTATGTGTGTGTATGTATGTGTGTGTGTGTATATATATATATATATATATATATATATATATATATATATATATATTATTGTATAATTGTTCTGTCTGGCAGCAAAACTAATGATGATTTGAGACATAATTTAGTGAAGGGGCTTTCATTTGACATTGTGCTACAAGTTTGCCTTCGTTATATTTAGGCTACTGTCCATTTGTGGCTCGCTCGCAGTGGACTGACATGTGGCCGGCTGTCAAGTGAATTATGCCGGTTTGATAGAGCGCTCTCATTGTGGCGCAAAGGGTCCCACTGTCAGCAGGGATACGTTTGGCTTAACTTTTCATTTCTCTTAAAAATGGCAAACTTAATGAAAGTGAATAAAGTGAATTTAACTTTCTTTTTTTAAATTTATTTTTTTATATCTAAACTTAAATTACATTACACACAGTTAATGAGTTAATATGAGTCAAGTTAATAAGCTATAGTATTAAATGTATTTAATACTTGGGATGCCTACATTTTGGCACTTACACTTCAGGTCAGATATCACAAGACCAGCAATTGAATCTGACTCCCAAATCTATATTTGCAATGCTACATTAATAGTTCGAGCAGATGATGTTTCTACAGGCACAGTCTGATGTATACTTTACACTTTAGTTGTGTATGCCTGTACAGCCCAAATTTCACACCTCACAATCGATCAACAGGTTCAAGACACTTCCAGATGGTTGTAACAAATGTTGCACTGCATTTGGTTAGTTTGAAGCCCAGTGGGCCCTACAGTGATGGTAAGCCATGATGGCACTCAGCCTAATGGCCCAGTGCTATGATGTCAGACTAGAAGAGTAGCCTGCCCACTCCCTTTATTTTATGGGCACTAAGTGGATTGATCCTGTGGGTTGTGTACATAATATTCACACAGACTGGATATGCAGCTCTTACAGACACACAGCTTTACTTCCTGATTGGAAAAAGCTTACTGTCTCCCCAAATAATATTATGTTCGATGTTGTTACGGCGTGTGATGAAATACTGCATTTATCTTCTTTTATCCCAAAAAAGTAAATATTTTATCTCACTAATATATGCATTTTTTATATCAATCAAAAAGATGGAAGGGTATAAATGCCCAAAAGCAAGACTTGACCCATAGACGTTAAGTGGTATTGCACCCGTGTTGGGGGTTTCCAGTGCAGTCAGATGTTAGTTACATTTATAGTGACAGTGATTGTGAGTGACAAGCTTCACGGTGACTCCTGAAGGTGTAAGTGACAGAGAAATACTAGAAGGGCAGATTTTTAGGGAGTGACCCATGGTCCTTTTCAGCTGCTTAAGAGCAGAAACATGGTCTTAAGGAGTTTTGGTTTAGAATTTGAAGAAAATAAAATATTCAAATATTTCCTCCTCTTTGCATCCATCTGACATGGTTTAAAGCATCTCAGGATGATTTACTTTTGTAGTCTGTCAACTTGAGTAAGCTTCAAAAGAGGTTGCCCCCTCTTTGTCCCTACATGCCGTGACAATTTTCTAACATCTTTCTCATGCATCTTGTCCATCTTCACGTTGCCTCTGTATATGTAATGCCTCCCTCTCTCTTTTCTTTGCGGCCTGAAGGCAGATGATTAACATCATCAAATCTGAAATGCAAAGCCTGATGTCATAGACTATGTCCTGGAGATCTTGGCTCTGTGCTGAGAGACGGCGAGGATAAACAGAAAGGATTGAAGATAGGAAGAAATTGTGTTATATTTTGAAAACAAAACTTCAAGGAAAAAAAGTGGTTCCTTTTTTGTTGTTACGACTTATTTTAGAAGTGATTTGTTATTGTCTTATCTGAAATCATTATTTACCTTTTTGAATACTGCATTTCCTCTTCAATACTTAATTACTATCTATTAGGGACAGAACAAGATCTTGTGTCACAATATCTTGCAAGATGAAATTGCCTGAAGTTTGTGCATACCCTTTTTTGTAGATTTCATGCTCAACCAGATAAAGAGCTGTATCTTTCTCATGCCGTTTTTGGTTTTACTGTTGGCTTAATAGGATAAACCAAAAGAGGCTCAAATGCCAGACATTTACAGATTCATAAGAATTTCAAATGTCATTACCTAACAGCTTGTCAAAATGCATTCTTATTCTGGCTAAACGAATGGGAATTATCTTTGAAAATGTATTTTGACTGCCTGAAAAACATATTTGAACGTTTAAGTCTGATGATCCACAAAACAGAATCAGTTCTCATCCACACAAAACACAGACATTAGGGCTCGGCCAATATTAACTGTTAATGAATATCTCAAAACTTTTTGTAGTATCCCAATAATGATATTCAGATAATGTGATATTAATCCTGGTGTTGTCCCTGGTTTACTAATTTATTAGTTGAGGTTTAAATTTCCAACAAATGTGAATGACAACATATATTGCGCACCTCCTAACAGAAATTAACATTACCGTAATGAATAAATAGGAATAACAAGCTTTGAGCATCCTTTCATTTCTTTGGTAATTATTAGTAACTTTGCCACAGGGGGGTGGATGCCATCAGGTATATTTCATGAGGCATGCTTTTAATTAGAGTAGCAGCTGGTGGCTTATATCTGTTACAGTTTTTTGCAGTGCTGGAAAAACAGCCCTGTCTAATGTTGCGTTTATGCTCTTTACATTCATCTTGTTGTTTTTACTCTCCCTCCCTGTTTTAATTGTTTTTCTTCTTCAGTTACCCCATTTAACTATATACTGGCCTTGAACAGTTGCTCTCATTTGCTTTCTTTTTCCACCTGGCTATATTTAGACAGACTGTGTTGAAGAAGGGGTGTTAAGTGTCCTTACTGAGATGTAGACGTATGTTTTCTAACCCTAACCCTGTGCATTGGCCAAGCATGTGCAAAGTGAAAAGAGTAGCTAACTTTTGTCCACAGGAAAAAGTAGCCACAGTCTTCATGTCTAAGTTTTTCAGAACCCAGTAAAACAAATCCCAGAGACTTTCCATTACACAGCTTCCTGGAGGGGGGAAAAAAAGCCAGGGAATGGCTAACAGCTGTTGGATCTGATCCTACTGTTGAGGATGCATCATGGGAAGTGTAGTTTTTTGGGATGTATTATAGAGGTGGGCAACTAATACTTTTAAAGATTTTTTGAATTTTTATGTTGGATTGCCAAAATATAGGTGATAGTTATAGGTGATACTTCAAAAATATATATTTTTTCATTTCGGTTGCTATTCCTCACCCAAATGTAATATTCCTTTTCTGATAACGTGTGTTTCAAGAAGCCCTACTCACAAATATTGGAAAACCTTGTTAAAGGAAACATATTATGTTATTTTAACCATGTTATCACAGTGTTCCCTCAGCATTAGCGCACTCAAGAGTTTTTTGAGTAATCCTCTATTGCAGTCATTACCAACCTTTGGGTCTCCAAGGGTTTTTAGAAAAGAGGTTCAAACTAAATTGTGTGAATTTTAATGAAGGAATGTCATGTGAATTGCTTCTTTAAAGTATTTTATAATCAATACTCTTCTTTTACATATTCATCAAATAGAAAAAATATATATTTTTCATTAAAAGGTAGTAGCATCTCAGGTAAGAGAAGGATGTTTGGGTCATCAACATATCCACATGTAAAATAGGCTTTTCACTAGGTGAAAAAGGTTGGGAACAACTGCTCTATTGTCCTGCATTTGAGGCTTGCATACTCAGAAGTTTTCACCTTTTTTTCTTCTTTTTTTTGGAGCACAATCCGTACACAAGGCAATTGAAAGGAAAACGGGGGAAATGCATTAAAATCACAAAGACATGACAGAAATCAATTACTTCCAATTATTAAAACAAGCACAGCCCTGTCTCACGCCTCTTTCCATAGTCATTGGATCTGTCAACTGGCCGATGTTGGACGTTGAATGTAAAGAGCCCCAATATTTTGGCTTCTCATTTCTAAAACAACCATGTGGAAAGACAAATCCCTTGGTCATGGAAAAGATGTCAGTATGTTTGAGAAGGGTCAAATCATTGGCATCAAGCAGAGAAAACATCTAAGGAGAAGCAGAGACTAATCTATTACCGATCTGAACCCCAGTGAGAGTCTTTGGGATGAGCTGGAGAAGGCTTTGTGCAATGGTCACTCTCTCATCATCAATATAAGATCAACTGGTGAAAAATAACACTGGACACTGGATGGAAGCAGAAGCTTATTGAAACTATGCCACAGCGATTGTGTGCTGTAATTAGGGATGTCACGATATTAATTTTAGAGTCACGATTATCATGAGGAGAAATATCACGATTTTACGATTATTCACGATTATCTGCAAAAAGAAAAAAAACATTTACATTGTATTTTTTCATGTTTAAACTTGCAAATATTCCTGTGAGAGGAAAAATTGGTTTTATAACACTGAACTTCCCTACCCTTTAATACAGCTTATTAATAAAAAAATAAAATCTAATGGCCACAAATGGGTTACATAATATAAATGTAAGCTTATTGGCCCCTCATTGTATTTCTAGTAAGCATTATATAATTTCTTAGTGAGATGAGCTCTATGGTAACACTCGGGGGCAGGCTTGAAACTTTGAGAAAGTTCTTTGGCTCATAGCAGCAACAAACAGATTTGTGAAGAATAAAACGGCGTTTACAGGTAAGATGATGCTCTGTAAAGGACTAGTTGTTCAGCGCGTTTATGCGGTCTTGTTGACACGCTGGGCTGCGCTTGTGCACATGCTGTACGTGACTCACGTTGCGCTTGGAGACATTACTGCGGTCTTTTTCTTGACGCAGGACAGACTAAAACATGCAGGACAGTTTTAGTCTGCAAATCATGATGTGTCTTTTTGGCTGAGGAGATGGCAATACATTTACCTCTCAATAATGCTTTAGCAGGCTCCCAGAGTATGGGGTGGAGAAGTTCACCGTAGTCGTTTTCCTGTACATAAGTTTCAATGTCATTTGAATTTTTTTCCTTAATCAAAGGATCATTAAGCAGTCTAGCTTTAACCTCCAAAGTGTCTTTAAAAAAATTAAATAAAATCTCCAAATCTACAGTAACGTGAATAAGGTCATGGTTACTTAATCTATTTTGTCTATATCCACATCAGTGATTTTTTATTTATCATTATTGTAGATCGTAATTGGATTAGAGAAATGGGTGTATTGCCTTGCCATCGGGTTCACCTCCCATCAGATGTCAATCAGCCCTATATTTTTTTATTGATTTGTGGAATATGTTATATATAATTTTTTCAAATCTTTTTGAGTTTGATACGTCCACTATGAATTAAAAATGTAGCCATTTTTCACAACAAAAAACACTTTGCTTGATACGCTGAAATGTAGGCTCATCAGTTTTGAACGGGAGATCAATGGGCATGTTTCTATTACTAAGCTATTTTAGATTGATATTGCAGTTTATAATGAACAAAATGTAAAAATCATGATCTCCGTAGGTTATGGCTCGATGTGTATTCTTTAAGGACAGTCTATTAAACAAGGCCTTTTGAGCTTTTTTATGGAGCGTTATGATCTGGTAATGTGAGCGCTGGGCAGTGCAAGCAGCTGTCACAGAGGATAGTTCTCTGTGCAGTGGTAGTAACTACAACAGTAGTAGTCTGCTTGTGTGGGCGTAAAGACTGATGTTAATTGGACATTTTAGCCAAAGGCGTTCTGATCTCATACATGAACTCAGTCTGATGCAAAGCTTATGTTTATGATTGTGCAAAACAAAGTGTGTCCAGGCACATGTATGGATCAAAGACGGGTAAGAAAAGGTGACACTGTGGTTTTAGTCTTCTGAGGACAGCTCATAATAACAACAGGGATGACGTAAGGATGAAAAGAGAAACAAATACAAATGTGTGTTACGTGTATTATTGCAGAGGTTTTATATTACTCTGGATTTTTGGAGTTGGTGTAAAAACAAAAGTTGTTGAACAACAAAAAGGGGGTCATAAAATGAAATGTAGAAAAGTAGAAAATAAATACAGTGTTTTTACAATATTCCAATATATTTCATATCAGTCAATAGGAGACTGAGTGGAATCATAGTCTTGGGTTTTATTATGTGTCTGGCAACAAAGGGGATGCACAGTGTTGATTAGCAAAACAACAAATATTATGGTTAAATGTTTGTTGGGGGAAAATATTTAATTGCAGTCATGATTAGATTTTCCCCCTTAAATCATAATTCTGTTTTAAACATGTCTCGAGAACTATCATTTGAGAGAAGACCGTTTTAAGAAAACATATTATGTAAAATCAGCATGTTTCAGTAAATTTGCATTGTCCTGCATTTGAGGCTTGAGTGCTCATAGAAAGTCTGTTTTCACCTACCCCCTATACTTGATTTCTCTGTACATATTTATGATTATTCAAATAACTCAGACTAAAATATTGATTTATGTATTTTATAGTGTAATATTTAGTACCCAAAACTATCAAATTTATTACCTGCATTTCAAAACGTGTTAATAAAGGATGCACTTCCTGCGGCAGCTGAGGAAAGCCATGCTGGCCGTGCAGATGATGGTGCTGTTTTACACGGCCATCAATGAGTCCATCCTCACCTCCTCCATCACCGTGTGGTACGCTGGAGCCACAGCCAGGGACAAACAGAGACTACAGCGCATTGTGCGTTCTGCTGAGAAGGTGATCGGCTGCAGATTTCCATCTCTGCAGGACCTGAAAGTCTCTAGGGCTCTGGGACGAGCAGCTCGGATCACAGCTGACCCTTCTCACCCTGGACACGGACTATTTGAGCCACTCCCCTCAAGCAGGAGGCTACGGTCCATCCGGACCAGAACCTCCCGCCACAAGAATAGTTTCTTTCCCTCTGCTGTTGGACTCATGAACACTTCTTAAACACTTAAACATGTTGTTTTTATTATTGTTCATCATTGTATGTTGCACCGAATCACCTTCCTATGTTTGTGAATTCTGTTCATTGACAATGGCAATAACCCCTTCTTGATTCTGATTTGATTCTGAGTGGAGTTTCAGGTTAAAAGACTGGTGGTACGCGGGCTTGTTCAGGTGGTTCATTGATCCCTCTGCAGTTCAAATATTTTCTCAAGATAAAGTCGGTTTACTCAACATTTTTGTCCTCTTCTGTTTATCCTTGTTTAGCACTAGTAAAGCAATTGTGTAGTCTTATTTTAGACATCTTTTAGCCATAGTTTAGACCTAGAATAGTCCTGGTTTAGACCTGGTTTAGGTCTGGTGGTAGACGGAGGGCCAAATATTTTTTAGGTGGTACTAGGTGTGAACGATTCTAGAACCTCTGCTCTAGTGTATAAAGGGTATGGTATAAAGTGATATTTCTGCACTTTTTATGGTCCATTCACATTTTTTGCAATACTTAAAATTAAACCAATACATTTACAGACACATTGCAGCACATTCCAAATAGATTGCTAAAAACATTTTTTTTAGGTATTCATTGTTGTCAATCCCAGCCCTACGCACTACCTATCCCATGACCTAAACAATTTAATTGTTATTTGCTAATTGCAACAGTTCAAATTGATTCTTTTCGAATTATTTAACTTATAACCCTAAAAGCAATAACAGCAGCAGGTGTGAATGCTCCACCACAGGAACAAAGATTCTGAGGTGTCAGAGCCATTGTGTTTGGTCTGATTTAACTCAGTCCGACACCTGTAAGGAGATCTGAGACAATGGAAGCTGTGAATACTGTCAGACGGTATATGCTGCTCACTGTGAGGGTGAGGACAAGGCAGACACTTTGGTGGGCTGAGGAATCTGTCGCTACTTCCTGTGTGCTGTTCGTGGGGTCACATTCTGTCAGGACTCAGGATACAGAGGGCCTTTCCCAAACTAGTTTGTCTTCCAGCTCCCTCACACTGCAGCGCCCCTTAAAGCACGGCCCACATCTACTCAAAGTTGAATGTGCACTATGTACATTTTCTCATGGGGAATCTGCCCCCTGCTAGTCTCCCTGGAGATGTTATTACATTGTCTGTAATGTTCCACAGTATGGCATTTAACTCGTATGTCTAACATTTATTCAATTACAGGT
Source organism: Chaenogobius annularis (assembly GCA_015082035.1). NCBI lineage: Eukaryota > Metazoa > Chordata > Actinopteri > Gobiiformes > Gobiidae > Chaenogobius > Chaenogobius annularis. Next base: position 234,905 of record BJKM01000004.1, on the reverse strand, counting down.
ATTTTTACTGCTTTAAAGTATGTTTGAAACACATTCTTATGATGTGTGGACTCACCTTTCCGCAGATCTGATCTCTAACTTGACCTCACCTGCTTGTCTCCATTCAGATGGATAAGTTTAATGCCATATTGTGGAACATTCTATCCAAAGCAATAAAATCTCCATGAAAACAAGCAAATTGCATAGTAGTTCCATAGTTCACCTTTAAAAGATTTACATTTAATCATTGTTTTTTATATCAAAGATGTGCAATGGGTGATTTATTGGTGCAAAACCAAATTTACACATGAATGGTGTCAAACGTATTGATCTTGCTTTTGTTTTCCAGAAACTAAAAATGCTAATATAGTGTCAGTGCTATTTACTCTTTACTTTTTATTGATCCAATGTTGCATTGTTTAAACATTAAATACAATCTTTGGTCATACACTCCTCCAAGCAACCATCTGATTAGGGTGGCAGTAGTTAAAGAGATGAGAAAGTGGGACTTTCCTGGTTAAAGGTCAATAATAAATAAATAAATACAGTGGGCATCATATAATCAGAATGTTGACTGTTTGATCTCAGATCTGTCCATTTTTGGGTGATTGCTGGGGGAATGAGTGATGGATGGTTGGAAGGGTGTCAGCCAGCCCTGTAGGGCAGCTGTGGCAGTATAGTTTTCTAACACAAGGTTTAGGGAGTTTATGAATAATGCGATGTAAAGCAACTTCAAGTATATAGAAAATAACTATATATAACCTATGCATTATTATTGAATGATGAGATACATCAGGGTCTGTTTGAATGTTTTAGCATGCTACCATTACCCCATTCTGTGGCTAACCAATATAATTTCTTAAGAATTTGAAGAGCTGACATTCACTTGGACCTGCCCAGTCTTCATTGTTTTCCCAATAGCACTTTTGATAATGATCTAATCCTGCATCAGTTCTTCAGTTACATGAGATCTTAATAAGGCAGAGAAATTCTGCCGTGGAAAACCTCACTTAAATGTGGCTCTTCGCAACGCAAGAAACGGAAACATCAATGACGTCTCACTATAGAAGATAATGAGTGTGCGGGGCATTTAGAAAGCCTGCAATTATGTTGTTATTGACCTCAATGAAACAGACATGGCAACACTTGTCTCCTTTGTGTTTAACGTCGGTAGGATGTGGAAGAAACTATCATCAAGTCATTTGAATGCCTGGTCTTGCCCCACCTCAAGTCCTTCACCTCCTCCCTGCTGGACCCCCTGCAGTTCGCCTACAGAGCCAACAGGTCTGTAGACAACGCCATCAACCTGGCACTCCTTATTTCGCAATTTCATCCTGCAGCATCTGGACTCCCCGGGAACCTATGCTAGGATCCTGTTTGTAGACTTCAGCTCTGCATTCAACACCATCCTCCCTGCTCTGCTCCAGGACAAGATCTCCCAGCTCAACGTGCCCAACTCCACCTGCAGGTGGATGACTGACTTCCTGACGGATCGGAGGCAGTGCGTGCGGCTGGGGAAGAATGTCTCAGACACTCGGACTATCAACACAAGTTCTCCACAGGGCTGTGTAATTTCTCCTCTGCTCTTCTCCCTGTACACAAACTGCTGCACCTCCAGCCACAACTCCGTAAAACTGATCAAGTTTGAGGACGACGCCACACTCATCGGGCTCATCTCGGATGGGGATGAGTCTGTCTACAGGAGGGAAGTGGACCGCTGGTGTCCTGGTACAGCGGTAAAAACCTGCAGTTCAACGCCCAGAAGACAGTGGAGATGATCGTGGACTTCAGGAAAGTCACAGTCCCCCAGCCCCCCCTCATTATGACAAACTCCACCATCACCAACAGTGGACTCCTTCCGCTTCCTCGGCACCACCATCACCCTGGATCTCAAGTGGGAGCCCACCATCAGCTCCCTCATCAAGAAGGCCCAGCAGAGGATGTACTTCCTGCGGCAGTTGAGGAAAGCCAAACTGCCAGCGCAGATGATGGTACAGTTTTACTCGGCCATCATTGAGTCCATCCTCACCTCCTCCATCACCGTGTGGTACGCTGGAGCCACAGCCAGGGACAAACAGAGACTTCAGCGCATTGTGCGTTCTGCTGAGAAGGTGATTGGCTGCAGACTTTCATCTCTGCAAGACTTGTACGTCTCCAGGGCTCTGAGACGAGCAGGTCGGATCACAGCTTACCCTTCTCACCCTGGACATGGACTATTTGAACCACTCCCCTCAGGCAGGAGGCTACGGTCCATCCGGACCAGAACCTCCCGCCACAATGAATAGTTTTCTTCCCTCTGCCGTTGGACTCATGAACACTTCTTAAACACCTGCCACTTTATCTACAATTCAATCAATCACTCACTGCACTGTCACTTTCTGCACTCACAACTGTAAATTTAACTGTAAATTCTGTGTACATAGTAAGCCTATTTTTATTTTATACTATAGTAATCTTAAATTGTTTCTTAATGCATGCCCTTTTGATTTCATGTATGTTGTTTTTATTATTGATCTATGTTTTATGTTGCACCTAAATGCCAAAACAAGTTCCTATGTTTGTGAATTCTGTAAATTGACAATGGCAATAAACGTTTTCTGATTCTGATCAAGCAACAAATCTTTGATAACTAAGACGAGTTAGCCATATATATATTATATTACATATATTTAAGAAAATACAATCTACAGTTGTACAAATTTACATTTTCTTTGACTATGGCTTTGACTATAAATTAAAAGGACCACTGATTTCACAGTTTATGAAAACAAAGCACTTTAGATTAGAGTGAGGTATGGGGCATGTGAAATAATCTGTGTTTATCATAGATTATACTTTAATACAAGAAAAAAAAACACATGGGGCTGTATTTTTGCCCCCCGTCTTAGCGTTAACGTGGACGCAGTGGTGCTCATTTCCTGACGTCTTGCAGTCAGTGCAATTGATGACAGCGCAGGGTGTGAAATTCTAAACAAGAGGTGTGATCATGCCAAAATATGAGGTGGAGTGAAGCAACTTGAGGGCGTGATGTTGTGCATTCTGTGAATGGCCAGAATCGTAACTAATGAACTTCAAAACTAGTGCACTGGAGTCGTGTTACTATCCCCACATGGAGGAAATAATCATAATAAGAAAAACTTCATGGGCATAAATAACACAAATTATAAGTTATAGAATAATGAATACAAGCACCATTACGCACTCAGCTCTTAAAGCCAATTCATACTTCATAAAAAGCAAGAAGCTTTTTCGGCAGGGCTGTCCATCAACTAGGCTCTGATTGGCTAAACCATTGGTTGTCAAACTTGCACATAAATCATCTTCTTATTCTCAAAACGTTTAATGCTCGAAGTCTTTTTTGAGTGATAAGACAAGCCACAGCTCCATGCGCGCTCGCTCTTTTCCCCCCTCCCCCTCTCTCACATGTCGGCGTGAGGTTTTTGCATTAGTGTTGGTTATAGATGAGGGATGTTTATGAATTTTAGATATTTTCCTGAAGCATAAATGACCAATATTAACCTGTGTGGGTTTTATATTCGAGGAGAGAGCCGTGCAGATGAGGGGAGACTTCCTTCTTTCTCGCCCACACACAGACCCACACACAGAGCGCTGCGGACACTAGTGGTGCGCAGGTTGGGTTTTGACGCACAGGTTGGGTTGGGCCAAGAAGAAATTCTCATTCATTGCAAGGCAGGTTGGGGCGGGCTATAAAATGCTGACTGCGTCTCGTACGGCCGCGCTTCCCCCTGTATCATTGCATTTTGCCACGTGTAAATTCAGTTCCTCGTTTGGCTCGTTTCTCTGTGAATATGTGACTAATTGTAATAGGCTTGATTTAGTCTTTATTTAGTCTTGGTTTAGTCTGGGCCAGGGGTTGGCAACCTGTGTCTCTAGAGCCGCAAAGCTGCTATTTAGCGGTTCTCTAGTGGCTCCCTGGAGCTTTTTAAAAAAATAATGAAAATGGAAATAGATGGATATATTTTTTGTTGTAATATGACAAACATGACACAAACATTCTTAACGTTTTCCAATGCTGTAAAAAATTTATTATAAAAATGTATAATAAATATTAAATTTAATTTGCTTCATAGACCTGCGACACACGTTTCATCGCAGTGCCAGGCAGGTGGCTGTTGTAAACAAACCTGAACGAAAGATAACTGATGAGAACAGAGGGTTAAAAGAAGAATGGATCAAATCATTTGCTTTCATTGCTATTGCGGAAGGATTGCCTGCATGCTTGCTTTGTAATGAGAAGTTGTCAAATAATAAAAAGAGTAATTTTGAAAGACATTTCCAGGGAAGCCATGCTAAATTTGCAGCCAACCACCGAGTTGGGAGTGAATTCACAGATTGTCAGTACATGAAGGATTCATTCATCAAAATATCAGAGCACCTATTTTCGGACTTCAAAAACAAAGCCGAGATAATACAGAAAATTAAAGACATGCCCCTCTCTGCAAAGACAATGAAGGAAAATGGCAGGCAACATCACCAATTGGCAAATCAAGGAGATTAATTCAGCTTCAGCATACTCAATTGCCTGTGATGAGTCGTGTGATGTGATCGATATCGAACAGGCAGCGCTGTTATGCAGGTATGTGAACTCTGATGGGCCGCAAGAAGAAATGATCCAATTTATAATTACAGGTTCAATTCCACTGCCCAGATATGGGGGGAAAGAGTTGTTATTGAGGTTTTAAGAGGACTGCGTTTTGGTTTTTTTCGAATCCTCAAAATAAAAATGACACCAAAAATCTGATTTCTTAATTGTATTTCTATATTTTCATCAATGCAACAAAACAATACATTAACATTGTAATGGAAGTTAAACTTAAAGCACCATATATTGTATAGCAGAGTAGTCACGTGGTGCGTCAATCTCTCCAGGATGCTCTGCAGGGAAAATAAACATTTAATCAGGAATGCTCATTATGTATTTGTATTTGTATTTGTATAGCTAATATACACTTACAGCTTGTGTTCCCTTCATATAAGGCTTTTATAAGGCTTTTAATTTTTTAAAAACGGATTTGTTTTTTTGGTCCGATATGGCTCTTTGAACATTTTAACATTTTGGGTTGCCGACCTCTGGTCTGGGTTTAGTCTGGGTTTAGTCCGGGCACCCCGGTGATGACGGCGAGCTCTGCGCTTTGTGCTAAACAAATAAAGGTGAATTAAATAAAGAGACAACGCTCCGAGGCTGCATTTCAATATGTTTTATTTATTTATTTATTTTCAAACAATGTTATTGCTCACGTCTTTTATTGCCTGTATATGAGGCATGACAAACATCTCCCTCACAGGTGATACTTTTGAATGCCACAGTTATAAGTCATTGGTTCAAACATTATCACCATATATGGATTGACACCATCCCACTCCAGCCTCCAGCGGCCAAGTCCAGCCTCTTCACGGCACCGTTAAGGTTGGGAAGGTAGCAAAATAGCGCCCTGGAACCGCCCCCTGGAAAAGGCTCCTGTTAATGCTTACTCTGGAGGCAAAATATGGCCCACAATTTCTTATAAGGGTTAGCAAATGTTGGAGCAGAGGTTGACTTATTACCCAAAATCTGAATGGATTGTAAAATGTATCACAAAAATGCATATTACTTTATATATTTATTTTAAAACAATGTCACTGTTTACATACAGTAGGTTTGTTATATTTTTATATTTTCTGGATTTTATAATTGTCTCATATCTTCAAGACAATCATTGAGATAATGTCCACGTATCCCATTAATATTTATTTGATCTATTTTAATTTTTTGTATGAAAAAGGCTGAAAGTTGAAATAAATAAAAGGGAAGTGACTCAGCATGAAAAAATATATTTGATTCTTAGTAATAGGAGATAAAACAGAAGACAATTTGTGATGGCTTCCTGGTGCTCTGTCTGGTTGCTTATTAGAGGCCTTGCTTTATAGTTAAAGCTCTTATTAGCTAACCCCCTGTGGCTCAATTACATCCACGCTTTCCTCAAACTACTATCTTTGCTGTGCATTTTCGCTTCGCTCCACATAGTACTGTCAGCCTTGTCTCTCTCAAGGAGCAGATTAGGACTAAATTACTGCTATTAGAGGATTTAAGATTTCATGCTGTCTCTGTGAGCTGAAAGTCGTGAGGAAATGGTGAAGTTGACATTATATGAAGTTCACTATGTTTAAAATTGTGGTCAAACTTTTCAATACCGGTGCTTTTGTAGCTTAGTCATGATTTTCATCTGGGGTTGGGACTGGGAGTCATTACCATAGTCTTCTAATAAGAAATTTGCTGTGTTATTCTATATTTAATCTCAGTTGGCAAGTGGAATAAACAGGTAGAAAGTTGATCTACCGGTCTCGGAAGTTCTCTTATCTCAGATGACTGCATGAGCACAAAAGTATTATACAGTAAATCATACGGGGATAGAAACTACTAAAATGCCAAGGGCAAAAAGTCATAGGGAATACAGTCTACAAGGTTTTACGAACTTCTTCTTTTATCTATATTTTAAATTCAGACTGAGTAATTTTCTTTTAAAACTCCTGATATGCACCTGGGAACATCCCTCAAAAGTCAGAAAAGCTCTACAGTAGCAAAGTTAAACTAAACATTCAAGGGCATTGAGTAGGTGTAGTTTTTACACTGTATACAATTGTGTCTTTTCAAAAATTATGAATAATGAGGCCTTTCCATTGGCACTGAGCTAATGATGATAAAATAAAAAAGAATCAACAACGGTAATGCTGCTGCGTATTGTTTCCATTAAAGGTACCCTATGTTACTTTTCTGGTACAGTCCGCCACCAGCTTGTCACCATAGAGATGTTATTGCACAGTAAGATAAAAATCAGATCTGTGGAGAGGCGACCTTGCTCTCTGTAAGAATGCATGTTTTTCCAAATTGTAAAATAAATGCTAGATAGATAAGTTTAATACCATACTGTGAAACATTCCAAAGCAATAACTTCTCAAAGGCAAAAAGAAAACTTGCACAGGGGGACACCCTAACATGGGCCCCCCTTAATAGAAAATAATAGGAAGATAGTCCTATTCTGGGCCCCAAAAGTGCACTTTTAAAGCTGCAATATTAATGGCAATCAACTCCTAATTTACTCATTGCAAAGATTGCAATTAGAGGTGGGCAATATGTCAAAACTTAGTTAATACCGAGAATGTTGTTTTGAATATTAAGTATATAATTTACAGTAAAAACTGCTACAAGAGCTGATCAATTGTAGAAAAAGATTCAGTTCAAGTAATCTGGACACTGTTTTAGAAAAACAAGACCAGGTGACTTCAACTGAATCTTTTTCTCAGGCCCCCCAAGCAATTTAATCCGGCCTTCAACTCCTCCTCTATCTATCTATCATCTATCTATCTATCTATCTATATCTATATCTATATCCATCTATCCATCTATCCATCTATATCTATATATCTATCATCTATCTTATCTATCTATCTATCTATATATACATATTATATATATATATATCTATAATTATATATATATATATATATATATATATATATATATATATTAGAGCTGCAACGATTACTCGAATAAATCGAATAATTCGATTACAAAAAAGCTTCGATTATTATTATATTGCTTCGATGATTCGTTTAATTTACATATTTAATTAAAAACACGTGAATCTGTGGCGCACGGAGCGCACGGAACGACTTGTGGCGCTTTTATTTCACACGGAGCTTGTTCCGCTCTGACGAAGGCGCAACACGGAAGAGAGGCGCGCGTTTTAAAACTCACAAGTGCGAATCAGAAGAGTTTTGATGAGTAAAAAGAGCCATGGATCTATTATAATAATCCCGAGCTGCAACTCTAACACACCGCATCTAGCTCGGCCCACCCCAGCCCCGCGCCGTCGACACAGCCACCGCGGACCCCGCGCTCCCCCACTCAACAACTCTGCTTCCCAGTCACAGTCGTACTTTTAAACAGCCAATGCACATGGAAACAGCACGGAGGACCGCGGTTATGTTAGAAATAATCTGTTGTGAAACAGAAAGTCCGAGACGCGGAGGCCAAAGTGACCGGCACACGAGCCAAAACGGCAAAACGCAAAATGCGCAAAATGCTCAAAACGCCAGGCCCACCGGTCCCACCCAACATAACGTTTAAACAAATGTCTTATTTTTAAGTGATGTGACAGAGCCACTGTAACTGTTTACAATCTATGACAAGTTAATTAAGTCCTTTATATCTATTCTTTATATACAAACAGAACAGTTTGGACTGAAGTGAAATGTTGCTGTTTTGGGGACAAATTCATTTGAAATTAAGAATAAAATGTGTTATTTTTAAGCAGAAATTCCTTTTTTTGTATTTGTTTATTACTATGAGCTATAACATTTATCTAAATAATGATTTAAAAATGTGTTTAAATGGTTTACTGAATGTTCAAAAAAATTTACCGATTACTCTCGATTAATCGAAGAAAAGAATCGATAGATTACTCGATTACTGAAATAATCGATAGCTGCAGCCCTAATATATATATATATATATTATATATATAAAATTTTTGTAAAGCAATGTTGCTAAATCGAATCTATCAGTATTTTATTGTATTAACATCGATTTATTGAAATAGTGCAGGAGATATTTTGTGTGACCCAAAATGTTGTTTCTTGGCGTTTTATGCACCTCCAGTCCAAGGCCTTGGCCCGCTGAAAAATCTGGCCCTTGTGAAAATTAAGTTGGATGGCCCTGGTATAAGGTGATATTTTCTGCACTTTTGTAATTCATTTTACAGAGATTTCAGACACTGACGTAATATCATCTGATTTTCATATTGTGGTTTCTAAAAAATATCAATATGTTAATTTTTGTCATTATCACCCACCCCTAATTGCAATTAGTTACTGTAAGTAACATAATTTCCTTGGTAAACAACACAATTTCTTACTATGTAAACCTAGCTTATCCTGTAGTTTAAACCTCTAAAAACAGTATTATTGGGTGCTGCCCGGTGGTGGAGTGGTTAAGGCACAGCACACACAGGCCAGGTGCAGGAGGCCGCAGTGTGGTGACTTCGAACACCCGACTACAACAATATACTGCATGTCCTCCCTTCTCTCTCATTCCCCATTTCACGCTATCTTTCCTGTCCAATAATGGCTACGGGCCAAAAATCTTTAAAAAAAAATTTAAAAACATGAAAACAGTATCATTGGATATTGTATTGTGTGTGCTCGGTGACTGTAGAACAATGTGGGTGTCTTGAAGCCTCATGAATTGAAAGTGATTACTATTATGGATTTAGCTTTTCATTTTTCAGTCTTCTCTCAAATGTTAGTGCTACTGAATTTGTTTAAAATGTGCACCCTGAAAAGCATTCAACTTTTAAAAGCATATCTCAAATGTGATTGCAATTGTTCAGCCCAGTTATACCCTAACTGTATAAAACGGAAGGCACATGATAGGTGCTACAGGCAGTGTGGCTGAATGGTGAACACACAAGGACAAGAGCACATGAAGGGCCTCCTCCACAGTCACATACTAATGTTGGCCGCAGGGGTCCATGTGCTGACTCATGCTCTCTATTCTATGATTAGAGCCACTTCCCTCTTCACTGGGACAATGTGCTTATTGTGAGTCAGGGTGTTGGTTGAAAAGTTGCAGAAATTCATTGCACGGGGGGTGACACAGAGTTGATGTTGTTATTTGAATTTTTGTCGTTACGCTACATAAATCCCCATTAATTCCTTGCTGGGTTTCAGATGACAGCACAACATTCTATTAGCCAATAATAAGAAAAATCGCCATCGTCTTTGGGACGAGCTGGAGAAGGCTTTGTGCAGTGGTCACTCTCTCATCATAAATACAAGATCAACTGGTGAAAAATAATGCAACACTGGATGGAAATAAATCTTTTAATATAGCAGAAGCTTATTTAAACTATGCCACAGCAAATGTGTGCTGTAATCAAAGCTAAGGGTGGTCCTACAAAATATTGCCCCTTTTTTCTGTTGAGACTTAATTTTGGACAGGCAGTGTATTTAATACAGATGGGGGGCAACTAAAATGCAGTTTTTTGTTATTATACAAGTAAAATAGTCTAGTCACTAACAGAACTCATCAGATAAAGACATAAACATTTTCTATGAAATATCTAAAAGTACAATGTAATTAACATGGGACTATGGCTAAAATTTGATATCGTGGCATTACCTATAAGGATGTTACAATATAAAGAGTGTTGCGATTTATGTGAAAAGAAAAATCCACCTAAATAAATGTTAGGGTTAGGGTTATTTTTGGCCCGTAGGCTTTATTGGACAGGACAATTGAGTGTTAAGGGGGATGAGAGAGAAGGGAGGACATGCAGTAAATCGTCAAAGTCGGGGGCCGGCTGCATGTGGAGACTGGCATGTTAAATTTGTAATCCAACTACACAGTAACAGATTACAATGCTGAAGCATCAATCGAAGCATCAACACTTTACCTATTTGGAGAATTTTTGTTCCATTCTACCCCAAAGTTTTATGTATTGAATTGTACTGTTTTTTGCTCAGTCAAGACCCCCTGTAAATGAGGGGTTATAAACTGTAATACTGAGCCTGTTTGTACACTAACGGGCCGTCCTCTTCATTAGATTAAGTGCTTTTGCAATAGAGTTGCACCTGTCCTGTGACCTTTGACCCTCAACTGCCCCCTGCTGTCCCTTTATGAGCCCGGTGCTCTGTTACACACTTGGACACACCCACACAGAGCTGACAGCTGCTGTGATGGATGTGTCCACTGCAAGTGATGAAAACAAGCGGAAAGGTGCCATTGTCTACCCATCAACCACTGTATTCCTTTCTCTGGATTTGGACGGCATTAATACTTACACTGCTGCTGCTCCAGTCATCTGGTTTCACACCTCAGTGACTCGTCTGTGCTTGCTACTGATGATAGAAGTCTGCTTTTTAGTTCTCTGCCTTACAGAGTTCTCTCAAATCTTCCCTACACTTGAAACAGTTCAAGTATTATTTGGGGATTTTGAAGAAATCCATTTAAATTTGCTATAAAATAAAATCAAAATGAATTGGATGAAAAAACAGATGAAATGTTTACAATACACAATACTACTTAAATATTTAATTTCACTAGTCTAGAGCAATGGTTCTCAAACCGGGGGTCGGGACCTTCCAGGGGTTCCCAGATGATATGAGGGGAAAATTCATACAATAGCCTTAAACAAGGCTTCACACTCTTCAAATGCAGTAGTAAATGTAGATTATTATTTGTTGGCCGACCAGTCATTTATCTAGGTCAGGGGTGTCCATTACGTCAATCACAATCTACCGTCGATCTCAGAGGCAGTGGGAGTCGATCCCAACGCTTTGTCTGTTTTAAAAGAATTTTCTTGTCTGGCGTGAATAAACATGCTGACATGGAGGTCCACACCAGCGCGAGTGAGCCTCGAGCTACAGTCAGCACGAATAGAGTTGTTATTTCGACCGCTTTTCCCATGAGTGGGAACACTCCGCTGTTGGGTTGCTGGAGAGCACAGGAGCCACAGTGTGAACTGAGTACGTACGCTTAAAGAGGGAGCAGGGAGGAGAGAGAGAGGAGAGAAAGTCACCTGTGATGAGAAGCAGGAGGAGGAGACAGTCTAATCCTTCACAAATCAGTTTGTTATAGATGTGAGCCAAAGAAAAGCGACTTTCTCTCAAGTCTCAAGCCCCTCCCCTGAGTGTTACCATGGAGCTTGTCTCACTAATATAACCTATATTGTATTTAAAAGAGCTGCATGTGAGGTGCTGATAATCGCATAGAGCTCCTGCGCCCATGTGACTAATGATGTAGAGGCCACAATTACGGCAAGCAAGAAACAGTGATAATGAATGGCAACAAGCTTGAAATGTAGCTTTTGGAGTTAAATGTCATTAATGGGTGTGCTTTTAAAGAGTTCAGATCACGTAGATTGTGCCCTAAATTGTCAAAATCTGATTCACTTTACATCTTCTTATGTCATCAAAAAGTGTCCCTGGAGATGTTTGTGAAAAATACACTTAATTGTAAAAGCTGATATTAATCAGATATTAACTGATATTAATGATTAAAATCATGTGATCTTGTTTAAATAGTAAAAGCATGTTGTACTTTGACAGGAGATTAATACACTCATGTCAGTTTAATAAACACCAGAAAATCATTGATTCAACTATACTTTATATTATATTAAACAATCGATGATGCAAATGCTATTTTGTGAATCATTTGTGATCGTTTCTCTTCAAACTTCTGTCTCTCGCTTAATGAACCGATCAATGATTAATAGTTGGCTGCCAACCGCCATTAAAAGCAACAACAATAGCAACAATTTACCTTTATCTTAATAAAGATTTTGAATAAAAACCAAAGTCAATGTAGAAGTACATTTATAGCTTAATTAATGAGCGCCTTGACTCACTACTAGATCAAAATCAGAAGACTTTAATAATCTCTCAAAGGGCAAGACATTGCCGCCACCTGGTGAAATGCACACACATATAACAAGTACACAAGTGTAGATGCAGAAATCCACTTCTCTCGTCAGTCTGGAGCTTTGTCAATCCGGTAAAATGCTCTGTCTTTCTTCTGCCCTTGGTAATATGTCCATACTGGAGCGCAAAAATAATCCACAATCTCTGAAAAATATGATAATTTTGCGGCCAGCAAAAAATCTGCCACTATCACTGCTAGTGAGGAGTTTTGTTGTGCATGCTGGGATAGCGTAACCTCAGGAGCCCCGCCCGCTTTTTTCAACGTATGTGTTTTACGTGTAATCCGTTGTAATCGCACTTCCGGTTGAGCAGGAACTCCATTGGTTTAAATGGAGAATGAGGGAAAAGTTTCACCGCTAAAACATGCTATAAAGTAGATTGATCTGTGTAAAATGTTCATATGACCAACAAGTCAACAATGCACAGATTCCCTGGGCGCCCCGAAAACGGCTTTAGTCTGTGTAGAACTTATTTTCTCTCGAGGTCGGCTGCCCTATGTTAATTTATACAACTGGAAGAAGGATTATGTCGTATGGCAGTGCCCAGACGGGCTTCCAGAATAAGGTGAATAGGCTAACTTATATTTATATACTTATATTTAGTACATTTTATTACAAGTTTATATACTTATATACTTAAAATGTTTTCTCTGTGTATGTTACCACTGGAGTCAATTATAGCCAGACACAGTTTAGCTTTTCACTGCTCTGCAGGCGATCTGCAGATTTACTTACCTTTGTTTCCAGACAAAAGTGATGCTCTGATGACTGATTGTATTGCAGACATAAAGATGTAGTTAGGGCAAAATGTCCTTTATTTGAATGATAAGGAGACGCAGTACATTTTAACTGGTGCTTCTGGGCTGTCTAATTTTGATACCTGGTCTCCATGATAAAACCGACCTTAAAGAATCTTGGGGTTGTTTTTGACAACAATTTTAAATTTGACAAACAAATTGACAGTGTGGTTAGAGAAAGTTTTCATCAATTACGTCTTTATTTTCTTTAATTCTGTTTGCTAAAGTAAAGCCTTTTTTAAATCGCACTGGCCTTGAAAGGACTATTCATGCTTTCATCAGCTCAAGAATAGACTATTGCAATGCCGGTGTCTCCCAGTTTGCCCTTAGCCGCCTTCAGCTCGTACAGAACGCGGCGGCGCGTTTTCTAATCAACACACCCAGACGTCAGCACATCACCCCAGTTTTTTTTGTTCTCCATTGGCTTCCCATTTCTTTTAGAATTGATTTTAAAATTTTACTTTTTGTTTTTAAAGCTCTAAATGGCCTGGCACCTCCTTATTTGGCCGAGCTTCTGTCTGCCCGAAACCCAAGCAGGGCTCTAAGGTTGACAAATCAGTTTCTTCTGGAAGTCCCCAGAGCCAGACTCAAACACTGATCAAGCCTTCTCTGACGCTGGTCCCAGACTCTGGAACAAACTGCCCCCCGACATCACAGACTTTAGCCTTTTTAAATCTAGTCTTAAAACTTATTTATTCAGACTGGCTTTTAACTCTGTAATGTAGTGACACTTTATTATGTTTTTGCATAGTTTTATGTTTCGTAGTGTCTTGATTTTTATTTTGAAGCACTTTAGTCAATTTCAGTATTTTCTATAAATAAAGGTTGATTGATTGATTTAAATAAAATTTTATGATTAGGTTATTCTGTGTTTATCTAGCCTAATTATGTTTACTCAAAAGTAAGACCCCTGTTTAAAATGTATGAAATTATAATACAGCCAATAATAAGAAAGCTCTTCGGGCTTTGGTGAATCTAAATGGAGCTCTCAAGTCGAAAAAAGTGTAGGCACCCCGATCTAGGTCTATATTCTCAAAATAAAACCAAACATTAGATTATGAAATTATATTATCATTTTGGGGGAGCCTACTTTTTATGTTTGGGGGTCGCAAATGCCAGTGGTTTCTATTTTGGGGGTCGTGACAGGAAAAGTTGAGAACCACTGGTCTAGAGATAGACTCATATATTAGCTGGAAAGTCGTATTTGCCTTAAATCACTTGGCCGATATTTTGTTCAGGCTAACCAAATGCATACATCTTTATTTTAGCACTGCACTAAACAGAATATAATAACCCTGCTCCATTATAGTTAGTAATAAACAGGGGTGTGGATGTCTAAAAAATTATTTATATTTAAAATCTTCATCCCATCAGCAGCTCTGGGCTATAAAATATTTCTATCTGCCTCGGCTATGAACAAAAAAAAAAGCCTATATTGGTCGATCTCAAGTGCAGTGCATGACCTTGTCAATTGTCAAAAGCAAAACTAAGTGTACGATGTTAATATGTAAGAGAAAAGATGTTTTGATTCCAGGGTTTTATGACCTTACCAGCCATTTTAAGCACAGCGTTTCCTTTGTGTGCTCCCAATTCCCACTGGAGAGGAAGCACCAGAAGGTTTACAGCGTGGGCATCAAGATCAGCCATGTTTACTGATCAGGCAAAGAGGTTTATTTGTTTAAGAAGTTAACAGTAAAACCTCCCTTTAGAGTAGGACCAGGGAAATCCAGAATGATAACAACAGGAAAGGGGCACTTCCAAAGTTGGTTGCTATATTTTGATCTTGAAAAACAGAATTAGTTCATTTTAAACTCTTCACAGCTGTCCACATGGATCGCTCACTCACCTAATGCATGCAGCATCCTAAATATTCGGCAAAATTAGTTTATTAGCCCTTTTTACGAGTCTTACAGCAAGTTTTGCCATCCCGGGTAAAGCTTACAAACATTAGCATGCTAACGACAGTTTTCCTACATCACAGAGAATAAAACATACTATAATTAGATGTAGAGAAAGCGATGTGGTCTAATTTTTACCCAAATAGATGCTTTTATAGTATATCTGTACTGGGGCAAAACAGATTTATCACATGCAAAAAAATTGGGCACATGAACTAGGTCAGGTAAAAATCAGGTACACCCTAAAATCTTACATCAGGGTAAATGCTATTTTACATTCAAATCTGATTTAATAAAAAAATAAGTTATTTGTAAAGGCTCTTAAAGGATGCTTATCTTTAATTAGCCTGGTGTTATCCTAGTCTAGTCTAGTTCTGGGTTTAGTCCCAGTTTAGAATTTGTTGTGGTGTGCAAAAAGTCAACATAAGAGTAACAATTGTATGCCTTCCCTCCACAAAATGTGTGCTGTACCTAATGTTTAAATGGACGTCGGTATAGCAAATAGTTTTTCTTACATTCGATATTTAAGAAACTGCCAGCTCTTAAGGTCTATATCTGTCCACAACTACAAGCAACTGTCTCCCATGAAGGCTAAAAATACTATGTGATCTCCCTGCTACACACTTGAGCGTGAGCTAAGGTCTCACATTACACAGTGTATGTTTTTAAATAAGAAAACACAGACGGGGTTCATATGTCAAAGGCCTCTCATCACTGTACCAGGTTAAAAGGTTAATTCACTCCAGGCCAGAAAGGATCATTTTCTTTATGGATTCTGTCATGTATTATTTATTCAGTCTTGTAAAGGAGCAACACATTCAGCACACTCTTGCGTAAAAAGGACTCAGAAAATGTTAACTTAACCCTCACTTAACATGACGATTGGTTCTCTGTACTGTAAAGAGTCTGTCTCAGCTGTCAGATGCAGAATAATATCATGTTTTGGTTTCACATCTACAGTACATTACGGTGTTTAACCAGAGCTGAACTAATGGGCTCAAAACTCACTGTCCTTAAGGTCTATGAATGATTTATTATTCAAAATGTTAATATTTATTGTATGGGCTTTAAAAACAAATTAAGCAAAAACTGTAAAAAGAGCAGAATAAAAAATAAATAAAATGAAAACAGTGTGTGTTTGTTAACTTCCAAATAAGAGTTGTTGATGTCTTCTGGTTCGGTCAAATGATTCTTTGTGTCAGACTTAAACCTCAAACAAGACCTTACTGGAAGATTTTTGCATAATTCTGATGGATTGTTATAATATTGTCATTAATTGTATCAATTAATTAATCAATTAATTAATTAATTAATTCAATTAATTAATTAATAATTATATATATATATATATATATATATATATATATTATTATTATTATTATTTAGATTTTTATTTTGTTATATATATATATATATATATATATATATATATAATATAATTATATTATTATATTAGATTTTTTGATTTGTTTTTTTTTTAGATTTATTCGTTTATTTATTTATTGGTTTTGGGTTGTTGTTTTTTTCGCACATCCCTACTTTCAAATTACTACTGATGTATTTGGATATTCTGATGTAATATTCCTTGTGAGGCCTGGAAAATTTTATAATGACATGTGATAATTATATATTGGCAGCTGTGTTTTGTTTGTGTTACTGTGGATACAAAATTTCATTATGTTTGTGTCCTTTCTTTTTTTTAAATCCTGTTGTAAAGTGTAATTTTTATCCGAAAGTGCAAAAAGAGTTAACATTATTGTTTCATTCTTCCCCTAAATCTGCTCTGCACTCTCTTATATTTACAGCATTAACATTCACTTGAAGTCGGATACTAATCTAGAAAGAATAAGATTAGTGAAGCTCAATTACTTTGATTAGACGTTGCTGGAGATTTGGAAGCTCTCCCTACGCTCTGGACATTTTTGCCTAATTGATTGTTTTTTATATTCTTAGGGTAAAGGAATGGGTCGACCAGATGCAAAAAGATTTAATCACATTAACAGACTCGGCCAGTGGCATTCAGAATCTTGTAAAGGTAAGCACCACTCATAATTATGAAAAATGCTCATGTTTACATGCTTTAGAATATATACATTTTTTGTGACAGTTTTGAAAAAGACAGTGATTAATGTATTAATTCTGATTGCGCAACTTAAACTGTCAGAACACATGATATGACTGTACTACTGCAACTTCATGTTTTAGAATACATCTTCAGCAAGCCCTGTGTACAAGGTAATAGACAGTGCCGCCACCCCCATTACGCACATAACGTGCAGCGTAGGGCATCAAGTGCATCAAGTGCTCCAAAGGGCACCAACCTGACCAGGCAATTTGGATTGAATGGTGCAATAGGCTATTTGTGCAGCTGCCACACACTCGAGGAGCGGAGCACTGCGTTGCTGTTGCGACACAATACAATTTGTGACCCCGTATCACCGGTTATGACTTAATGTACTTGTGCAGCGGTAGTAGAGGTAATATGGGCTTGATTTTGAAAAAACACATGAACATGAATTCCAGTTTGTCTCACCTCATATTGACAACTTCACGGCAAAGGCCTGCGGTGGGCTGCGGCAGTCCGGTAAATATTCAATTCAACGGAAATGATCTGGAGCGCTGCAGCAGCAGCTCTGCCGGCAGCACTGCACAGCGTGCGGTCTGAGCTCCTCTCGCACTTTTAATGCTACGAAAAGACTGCGGTCACTGCACTGCAACTGGACTGCATGCGGTTTGAGCCCGGGGTTAGGATTTTGATTTATGCTATATTTATACAATTTAATTTACATGTGTATTTATATTAACAAAAATAAACTAAATAGTCACTTCAAGGTTGTATTACAGACATCAAACCCCTACGCATTATTTACACATTCAAAGTGGGTTGGGGGCATGGGGGCATGGGGGCACCACTGTTTATTTCTGCTTAGAGCAGCCAAATGGCTAGCAGTAGCACTGGTAATGGCAGTATTGTATTTTAGTAAATGCAATGACACAGATCATTTTTGCTTGTCAAAAGTTAACAAATTACATGATGTCTAAATACTGGATCCTGGTAAATGTCTTTTTTCCCCTTAGAGTATGTTGTTAAAGTCAGCATTTTTGTGATGGCCGCATGCCGCACACACCCCAAAATATACACCATATATGCCTCCTCCTTTTAACAGTTTGAAAATTGGTTAATGCAGCCTTAACCAACATAATGCTGAATGGCAGAGTAACTACATCTATCTTCATCTTCAAGCATTAGCCACTCTTCCTCCATGGACCCTTTTATGGTCAATAAATATGTGACACTTGATGCACTATGGGCCATAATAAATATGGTCATAATCAGTGATGCATCTGTTATCCATTTTAAATCCATTTTAAGAATCAATACAATTTGGTAGTTGACCACAGTCAGTTCCCACTGTCAATGCATTTTTTTTTTTATTGTTTGCTTAATAAAATATCTTTGTTTTTCATCTGTTACTTATTTTTTTATCCACTACTAATCCATAAGATGCCAGAAGGATAAAGACAATCTAATGCACAGTTGTATTGCTTGAATACTGGGTGAAGACATCCCTCTAGGCTGCTAAATAATTGGCTGTTTGGCCCTTATTTTTCCTGTCTCTTATTTATTTATATTTTCTCAACATATTTCACAGAACAGTAAATATTTTTTGTTATGTAACCCTTTGCTTTGCTCCTCTGTGCTTTAGTGGTGGTGTAATGATAACAGAATGATAAAACATAAATATGTATGTACTGTATGTGTATGAGAGCAGAGAATTATAAACCTAGCATTAGCATGTTCTATGTACTAATTATATCATTGTTTCATTTCTTAATAGATATACTACAAACACAAAACACGCTTTAGTGTGGAGCACAATAATGCAACAGAGCTGGTAGCCAAGGCTGCAGGGGAAATTGAGAGACTGCTCGCAAAGCGCTCCGAAGCCCTGAGGGTGAGTAAAACCATCATGACGTACGTTCTGTACATCGTCATTACAAAGTTGAAAAATAAAAGTTGTTGATTTTGTTGTCTTCTGTTGGGTTGGATTGATAGGGGTTCTGGTTATCTCAGGGTTTATATTTTATTGTCTCTTTGAAAGTTCATGCTCAAAGAAACACGCAGGAACAATCTGTTTTCCCTCATTTTCTGACAGAAGACACTAGAGCACAGCCATAGCTCAGGGCCATACAGTGATCAGATATAAACAGACATCGTCCAGCCAGATGATTTAATACAGATTACCAGTCTGTGATGCTGCATGACAAAAGGCAAAAATAAAAGAAAGTGATTTGTGGTCTGACTTTGAGCCTTTAGGGGGTGTATTTATAATGTTGGTGATCCTTTCCTGTGATGAGATTTGCACTAGCAGTTACAATTGCTTTGTTTCAGACATACTAAACAAATTGTTGAAGTTTTTTTTTTTCCCTCATTGATTATATTTATGTATTTATCATCTCTCCATGTATAGGGCAGGCACAAAATGAGGCTTTGTGCCTGTCCTGTACACAGTTGCTAAATTAAGGCCATCTGGATGCTTTGTTGTGTCGAAAGAGTGTAAACCCTTATTTAGCAACCAGCAAACCATAGTAACTCAGTTAGGATCTGTGTGGGCCCCTAGTCTAGATCAATCTAGCTCCAGGAGACAGAGATACCCAATTAAGGAATGAGAGCATGTTGCCATAGTTACATTGTCATTGATTTCTCTATCAATCAGCCACACACCCATTTAACTTCATCATGATGGTTAGGGGAAGAAGAACAATTAGTTTTAGTGTTGTTCTGCAGCTACAGCATAAAATGCTGTTGATTTTCAGTGTTTTTACAGTAAACGTAGCTTAAGATATGGTTCGGCAACAAGCCTATGAGGCTGTAATGAAATGGTATAGAGCCAGCTTTATGGCAGCTCATAGAGGGATCATAACTGTTTGCTTATCCACTTTAGAGATCTATGAATTTAAAAGGGTATGGGAAAGATGTCTACACCTGAAGTAATGTCCATTATCTAACCTATAGGTTAATATAATGTTATACTTCACATGCAGCCTGTGTAATGACCTTCACAAAGGCCCTTTATTTGATTTATGCCTCTCATGTCCTATTGCCATTGGATGAAGACATTGGACAGTCAAAATGAACCGTATTTTACTGTAAAATATACTACTGGTAGAAGTAACCAGCAGCCACAGTATAACAGTGAGCTCACACCTACCTAAACACAATATTTAATGTTCCTCCATGTTACTTGCAGTTGAATCGATTGGGGAAGACGCTACCTCTCTCACTTTGGCCCTGCTCTTTACACTAGGTTAAGCTGTCTCCTCCAGCTGCATGTGTTCTCTGTGAGACTGTTGGTGTTTCCGAGTGACTTGTTAGTGGTTAGATGACACAACAGCACATTTAGTTTCATATACATTTTCAGAC
The DNA here is from genome assembly GCA_015082035.1 of Chaenogobius annularis. NCBI lineage: Eukaryota > Metazoa > Chordata > Actinopteri > Gobiiformes > Gobiidae > Chaenogobius > Chaenogobius annularis. Next base: position 214,324 of record BJKM01000004.1, on the reverse strand, counting down.
ATATGTCGATAACAAAGCACACTGAAATTAAGACAAATGTTTGGGTGGTTGTGTTGTGATTTAGTCCAAAAGAGGCTATACCAAGATTTCTTGTCCTTTCTCTTCTGTCACACACTCAGTAGCCTAATATTATATAAAGAATGGATGAGAGAAAATAATATTGTTAACAAACCCTCACAAGTGGCATAAACGATTTACGGAGGGGACTTAAAACCCCCCAAATAAGAATTGGGATTTTGATGGGCCTTGTAACTGAAAGATAAAGCCGCAAATAATGATTATAGGAGGAAACCTTGCCCTATTTTTAAGATATTGTGTTCGCTTGGTAGCATGCTATAGAGAACAGGAAATAGACCTTTCTATCTTTACAGTTTACTCTAATTCGTCAATTTCCTTCTTTTTAATCTTAAGCGGTGACTGTCTGTGATATCCAGGCCACCTTTGACTCGCCTGACTCTGTGCTCATCAATAATTAAAACATCTCTTTAAGAGGGCCTCTTTGACAAGACCTTTAGTTACCGCCCCTGTGCAAAACATAATTTATCTTTTCACATGGGGCTCTCCATTTGTATTATTACATTATTCAGGGAGCTCCCCGCTATAGGGTGGCAAAAATCTGCAAATAAAGCTGTCATGATACTAAAACTTCAAACTCAATTTTGTTCCTTAAGAACAGGGTTGATACTCAATACCAATGTACTACAATGTAGATGGACAACAGAATGTAATTTTTAACACAAAATAATTGTAGTTTCTTTAATGTTATCATGTGGTCTTAAACTAGTCCTGAATCCTGATATAAACCAAAAGACGATTTGGTGAAAGGTACAATTTTGTCTTTTTAAGTATTTTCTTCTTGTTTTGATGCAAGTTTTAGTATTATTTAAAGGGTACATATTATGCAATATTTGTAATGTTATTGGCCTTTAAAGATGCAGTTTAGGATCTCTGCTTTGGCATCTAATGTTTTAGAATTGTGGCTACTGAAAGCACACATTAGGTCACGTCTGAGCCGTTCCCTCATCACAATATGGACCACAGGAAGACTAGCAACCACTTGATGGAAGCTAATGTGGATCCAAATAAAGAATAAGGGATTTGTGTCAGCACGCTATCTACTGGCAGCAGTGGGAATTACCACGGGGAAATAAACAAAAGCTAGCTTTCCTCCAACATGATAATGTATGCATGCAGTTGTACTGAATGTGATTTGACAGAAGAAATGTCTGCTGATGATTTATGGACATAAAACAGCGCAGTTTGTGTTTGTTTTTTTTGTTTTTTTCTGATGTCACATGATGTTTTCTGAAGCTTCGAGGAGAGAGGACTTAGAAAACAGGATTCAGCAACCAAGTGTGAATGATGCTAAATCCAACTCTTGGGTGAAACAATGTTATGTTACAAAGTTAAAATCTCAAAAAATGTCTATTTGACATTATATGTGTCCTTTAACTCAACGTTAGCTTCCAAATGCAATACCAAAGAGAGCATTGTATTACATAGAGTCGGGCCAGTGGCCATGTTGACTTTTCATCAGCTGTAACAAAAGACACCAAGGTTGGGGAAGGTTATTCTGAGTTTTACTAAAAGCTTCTGGGTGAGATCTGACATCAAACAAAGACCTTTCCTTGACAGTGTGAAAGATGTGGCGAGCAAATTCAAACTTGGCCTGACACATTTAGTACAAAGAGGTACTTTACAATGTGGAACAAATGAACACAACATGAAACCAACACTGACAGAATCCATTTAGAAAAACAATCAATCACAGGGAAAAAATACAATTGAGTTAGCAAGATTTATTTGAGTGGAAGTGCTCTTTAGGTTCTGGTACACTTTGACCAGCAAGTAAATTGCTCAATTTGGCCCAGATAATAAATATTGACAGAATTCAGAGATTGCAAAGAGAAGCAAAAAAAATGCAATTTTCAATCGCAAGTTGAATTGAAAATAATTGATGCCTCTGTCCAGCACAAAGGAATGTCTGAGAACCACAGGAGTGCTGCCCTGACAGATGAGGCCTGTTGGAATATAGATTGGTGAAAGAGAGACAGGACGCTTTAGCACTTTGCCAGAAGATCTAAAAGCTTTGGCTATTCACCAGACTGGACTGGGGATGGATTGTGGCTATTTTTGAAACAGAATTTAATATGTTTTCAAAAGTTGGCTCTTTGTGGATTTAATATTATCAAATTTGGCTCCTTTGTGTTTGAAAGATGGTACTTGACATTTTGTTGTAATTGCTAAAAATGTTTGACTTTTGTCTTCCGCTGTTAAAATAATCCAACTGTTGGTTGTCTCTGGTGTTGCTGTCGCTGAAGAGCAAGTCCACAGAGGCACTGGGTATCCATGACACCACGATTGCTTAGCAACATGAACACCATAAGCAGATTCCCAGAAATCCCCAAACTAATACATTTAAGGTTCTCCATTTAAAGGTCCACAAACTTTGATGGTATTGCTTTGCCTAGAATGTTTATGAGTATGGCATTACATTTTTCTATTTTCATGGGGAAAAGTATGGGACACAACAATCCAAGTTACAGGTCAGATCTGTGGAGAGGTGATTGCTACTCACAATAATAAAATGATTTCAAACCATAAAAAGCTTTGTAATTTAATCAATGCAATATTGATACATTTAATGCCATAATGTGCAATTTTTCAGGAAAAGCAATAACATTTCAATGGCGCAAAGCTGGTGGCAGACCTTCCACAAGGAATATTTTAGATACTCTTTAAATGCTTACTTTAAAAACATCATGAAATATTACAGTGTATGAATACATTAGCTCTGAAAGAAAGTTGTGATAATTCAATTTCTCAAGAAATATGTGAGCTTACCCAGAGCTCTGTTCAGGCTTATGTGGGGAGTATAATTACCATGGAGTCAGTGATCTCTAGTGTGTGGAAGTGTGTTATTAAAGCGACAGTCAGTGACGTGCTGTGACTCATTAGACTTTACTGTTTATACCCTAATCACAGCAGGCTCACACTCTCAACAGCTCATTATAGACCGCTCACACACACTTTAGCTTTTACTCAAATCTAAGAGAGGGTTCCTCGATCTCTATAAATTACCTTTAATGGCCCTCACCATAAAATGTTATCGGATTGTCGAAGAATAACTCCGTCACGATTTAGATCAAATCCAAAGCAGCTGTTGGCCGATGTGGGTGGAGTATCCAGAAATGTATATATATATATATATATATATATATATATATATATATATATATATATATATATATATATATATATATATATATATATATAAACCATATATATATATATATATATATATATATATATATATATATATATATATATATGTATATATATATATATATATATGTGTGTATGTAACACAGAAGTGTTACATAAAGGTCCAAATTTAAAATAAGGATTTTTTTAAACATCAGAAAGTACACCTCTAGGCATCATAAAAAATACCATAAAGTAGATAAATGGATACATTATAAACTTTCAAAACAGATTTCTCCCTCGCTGACCGTCTGTCAGACTGCTGAGCTGGTACTTGTTGGTCGTAACTAATACACTAAACACTTCCTGGTTACGCCCACAATACTTCTTTTGAGGGCAATTTAAAAAATACAAATGGAAACATTTTGAAAAATATTTGTGGCATGAATCTAGAAGTATTTCCCCTTCTTTTCATCACTAGTAGGTTCTTCGTTTGTATTACATTTTTCTTTTACAAGTCGTTGAAGTTGAGAGTACCATCATGTAACAAAACTCAACCAAAATTCAAGTACTAATCAAGACATAATTTATTTGGGGAGTTTGTTTAATCTCCTGTTCTCATTTTATCTTTATATATATATATATATAATATATATATATAAATATATAATATATATATATATATATATTATATAATATACAAGGTTTAAAACATAACAAAGACCTTGTCATTTTTGCTTTTGGAATTTTTTTAATGATGCCCTAATTAAAGACAGATGGCAATTGTTACACTTTAGTGTGGAGTGACCCTTTTTTTTTTTCTACAAACTATTTTAATTATTATGATGATAGGCTGCCAAAATGCTGAAATAATAACATTTGCTGAGTTAACAATATATTTTGCTGCCACATGCCAAAATCCGTACTCATTCATCACAGCATTGGTCAATAGTCAAACTCAATGCAATTAATTTACTGAGTGAATCATAAAATATTGCCGTCACTCATATTTAAAGACCCACAGGCAATAGTAACACACTCTATGGCTGAGGCTGTCTGTATTTTGAAGACCACAAAAACATTGCTTAGTAGCCTACACAACATTTTATCTTAAATGATCTGTAATAAAAGGCTGACTTTAATTTGTGAGTCACTTTAAATTTCAGCCAGAGATGATCAGTTTCCTGTTTATTGTCTATATTCTACATTAAAGTTAGTCCGATATCCAAGCAGCTTCTCCACTTCTGACATAGCTCTGGTAAAGTACTGGCTTGGATATGTCTATACACTAAAACTAACATACCCAGTACCAGAGGCGGAGCCAGACATTCTAAACATCCGGGGCTTAGCCCAAAAAATATGATGTGGTTTTAGTGCCCCCCCTACTGTATTTCCTGCACATACAATAACACTCCAAAGGCAAAGAAAGACCATGGCCTTTTTTTCTTCTCAAAACAGAGATCCTCCCTCCAGAAAACTTTGAACAGAACAGCAGAGGTGGTAGTATTTAGTAATTTTTTCAACAAACGTTACATCTTGGAATAACTTTTTGACACTGCACTTTAACTCTTACCTGAGTAATATTTAGTTTGTCTGTCTAAATCAGGTGTCGGCAACCCAAAATGTTCAATGAGCCATATTGGAAAAGAAACAAATCTGTCTGGAGCCTTATAAAAGCCTTATATGAAGGGAACACAGGCTGGAAATGTATATTAGCTATATTAGCTGACTATCAAAATGACTAGGCTACAAATACATAATGAGCATTCCTGATTAAATGTGTATTTCCCTGCAGCGCACCCTGGAGAGATTGACGCACCATGTGACTACTCTGCTATACTGTATTTGGTGCTTTAAGTTTAATTTCATAACAATGTGAATGTATTATGTTTTGTTGCATTGATGAAAATATAGAAATGCAATTAAGAAATCAGATTTTTGGTGTCTCATTTACTTTGAGGATTCGAAAAGAAAAAAAAAACGCAGTCCTCTTCAAACCTCAATTACAATACAATCTTCTTCCCCCCCATATCTGGGCAACAGTGGAATCGAACACAGCCTGCAATTATACAAATAAAACATCAGCCTTTTGAAAAAGTAAGTTGTATTATCTCGGCTTTCAAAAATTGGTGCTCTGATATTTTGATGAATGAATTCTGTACTCACCATCTGTGAACGGTTTTCCACGCTTTATTATCTCCCGGGTTGCAAAAAAAAATAGTAGCATTAGTGGAGTTTGGAGATGCGCCCACTTTCAGCCAATCATACACCAGTTCAACAAAAATAACTAATGAGACAGTGGGTAAAGAGAGCCAGCATCCAATCAGAGATAGACAAGAGCATTTCAGACGGACAGCCAGAGCAGCCAATCAGTGCTCAGAGCAGGGAATGGCGCAGAGGAGAGGGTCAGCCTCAGCTCGGCACAAACGACACATTTTCACATGAAACTGCTGCTGTTGAATAGAAAGCTCTGTATTAAACACTACAGACTACGCAACCTATAACTTTACAGAGTTTAAACTTGAAAAGAATGAGATATTTCTGTAGTTAAAGAATTCATTGATATAGGAAAATATTGCCAAATTTCCCTTTTTTAACACTCAAAAAGAGCCAAGGTTTGAGCCCCCCTAAATTGACAGAATTCCTAGTTGGACGACAGTAGGATTATCTCAATCTAAATAGCTTGTCAGTGACTTTGATCATTTTCGTAGTTAATTCCCTCAAATGGTTCCGAGTGAATTAGGAGAGCGACAAATATTTAAATGAATTGTCTGTTTAATTCAATACAGTAATGCTCTTATTGATCAATGATGTTATAAGTAATAAGAAGGACACATTGTTACATAAAAACGTAGCCTATCAGATCTAAGAAAATTATGACATACTAATTGTTATGATCATGTCAGTCCTGTCGCTGCACAGTGGCATTTGGACATCCATAGCTGCCAAATGACACAGATTGCATGCATGGGTGGAATAATTTACAGCAGGAAATATGAGTTCTTAAACAAGTGCTCAGCTGAATGGACGACGTGTAAAGTCACAGAGAAGTCTGGTGTTGGGAATTCTCTCTTGTCTCTTTTTTGTCTTAATGTGCATGTGTGTGATGGTCTTGCCTCTTCCCCTGGGTCCATGGAGGATGAGCAGTACAGATCTGACTAAAGTGTTGCCAGTCACAACAGCAGATGCTCTAGCTTCCTGTGCCCCCCTCCTCACACATCAGTCAGATGGCAGGTGTGCATTAGTGTGTGTCCTGGGCGGGCTTCACGCACTCTCCAGAATGTGTGTCAGAACAAGCACAGTGCCTACATTGCTTTATCTTTGATATTTTCTCATTTTGGATGATACGTGATATTTTTACCCTTTTGATAGTTTTAGTAAAGTTTACCTTATTAAGTGTCCCCGCAGAGTATTTCAAAGCCACAGAAAACTGCTTATTAGAGACTGTAAACTCAAAAAACCTACATTTTCACTGCTGTAAGTCGTGTATACAGTACATAGAGTATACTGCATATGTATACACGTACTGTATATAAAAGTGAAAGCTGGCCCATTCCGTGGGCTGTGGTCACACCTGTTTGATGCTGTTAGGTCAGCTGAACTGTTTTCACAAACATCTGCCCTTTTAATAGCAACAAAAAAGAAATGGGGGGTGGGGGGGTATGAAAATCATGTTTTCATCTTAGAAATTTATGAGAAATTCAATGTCATTTTTTGTGTCCTTTGCTTTTTCAGATTGTTCACCTACTCCAAAACATTTATAAACACTATAAATGTGGATAAATTGTCATGTGCCTTGTTGGGCTTATTATTGTGTCTTTCACGAAGAGATAGGGTTTTCATTCTTGTCTTGTATGATGCAAACCAAAATGTCTCCTCTCATTTCATAAATTAGTTTAGTTCTTGGATACACCACATCCTCCTATAAATGACTGGTAGCCTTGGGTTTGGGTTTGATATTTCCCATGGGAAATTAATAGTACGGTGTGTTTTTGGATCAAGTGGAGATTAAAAGTCGGACCCATTATGAATCCATTAACAAAGTCATTAGGACTAGATCTCAAGAAAGACCCAAAAAAGGCTCTAATTTTAGTACACTGTTAGAGTTATGAGGGTTTCACTTGGACAGTGGCTCTCTTGCCAAATGTGAACATGTTTTTTTATTTTATTTTTATTTTTGATGTTTACAGAAACTGGTGAAACAAGCAGAAAGGCTTCAGATGGATCACAAATGGAGTCTTGAAACAGAGGTGAGACATAAACCCTATACATACATGTTGAGTCATACAATTTTTTACATCAAACAATAGTGCTGTAACACATTTTTTATTATATCAATCATCATTGTTATGATTGAAGGGCACATGACATTTTCTAGTGTTGTAGGTAAAAAATATGTATTCTGTATGATATTGCCTATTAATTTTAATACAATATAGTCGTTTTACTGGATGAGAACCATAAAGTAACACCCAAGTCTGATGCCCCATTTTCCTATCCCATACAACAGTAGTAATTGTTTACATTTATATCATTTTGTTATATTGTACATGCAAAAATGTATTTACTTTATTATTTTAAAAACCTTTTTTATTTAGCTTCTAAACTATGTTGTTAGCTATTCTTCTGATGCTATTATTTCAGCTTCACTCATCCCATGTTTCTCATTGCTTGTCTCAATTATATGAACAAACAAGATTCAGATGTAGATCAGGTGTATGTAGGAACGGCAAATGTTCTCAATCACCTTTCATAACTAGGCCAGTACTACCGGGCTCATTTCTCCAAGGATGTCAAGCTTTGATGACTTTAATCATGCATGTTTTGTGTAAAAATAAAGTAGTTTAGCCTTTGCGCACTCTTCAGTGTGGGACATGTTACTAATGGGTTGTAATTTGGCATAATTGATATCATAATATAATCTAATCTGTCTAAAAGTGTTAGTATTGTCAGTATTTACTACGCTTGATGCTCTTATTCTCTACTTCAGTACAGCGCTGTTTAAAAGCAAGACAGTAAGCAGATGGTACTACTGGCACTTTACTCTGATTATCTGCTGTGATGTAACTTCTGTCTGACTAAACAGTGAAACAATAACAATTGTTGATTTCCTGTTGGTTTGCAGCTATAGAGGTGGTAGGCTGCTGCTGTAGTATTATAGATTCTAAATATTTGCAAAAGGTTAACTAGTAAAAACAAGAGCTGCTATTTTAATGAAAATGTAATTCACTGTTGACATAAACAAACCACATAGTTGTATTTAATTCAAATAAATGCACACAAACACAGCACCCACATGATAACTGTGGGTGTTTCTGTTACAGGGTGACGACATTGTTTACTACAATGCCAAAGATGATGTAAGTATTGCATTGTTTATTTTTGGTGTAATAGTTAAGCAGAAACACTTTTGGATTACTTAAATTAGTTTTTTGGTGGTGCCAGTTCTGCAGTGGTTTAAATGTCTCTCTGTGAACCATAGGGTTACCTGCAGGGGTAGACAACATGCCAAAAAATCTACATTTTCACACATTTCAATTCATTTAGTCCTTTTTATTCATTTATCTATGTGTTTGTTTTGAATTTGACAGCATGTATTAATGAACAGCTAATACTGTAAATACACCTGATTTAGCTCATAGCTATAGTTTCCATCCGTAGTCCCACGGGACAGAGGGTAAATGCAAATACAAGGCTGACCAATAGGAAGAGTGTATGGGGAAAAGGCTGACACACTCTGTCAAATGTAGTGAATCAGGCTATTGCAATTTCAGCAAAAAAGTATAGTCACAGTGATCAGATCATGATTATGTTTTTGTTGCCCATCCTTTGTCACCATCTTATTGAAATTCTTTTCATCTTTAAATACATTTCTCATTGTGATTTACTGTTATCTTTTCTGCATATTTATTTGATACATTTCTATAATTTACTGTTTTATTATTTTTTTGGGAAGTACCTTTGAGTATCCTGTAAAGCACTATAAGAAATGTAATGTATTATTATCGTGCCCTCGGGACCTAGGCCTTCAGACACTCGTATTTCCAAATACAAGAATAAGTAAAAATGCCAAAGCGACCCTAAAGAGCCTCAGGCCCTGCACTCACCTGCGGAGGTGCCCTGAGAGACACCGTTTTAAACCACTGTTGTCCACTCTACACTTTTGCCCAGAAGTGAAACTGCACTGACGATCCTAAGTGCTTGAATGCATATTGCATAAGTTTGTGTGACAGATTAGATTGAAACGCTTCGCTCGACCCCACCTCAACATCAGCTAATACAACCACACAAAGCACACGGCGAGTCACAACGAGCGCTGTTAAAACCATCAGTTTCTTGTTTTGAATTTCTCATTTGGTTGATCTCAGTTTACCTCTATAGAGCTCATATTATAACACACATCACACTGATATAACACATACACTGTAGGTGCCTTCACTAGATGAGAAGTTTATTTGCACTTGTTGTACATGTCAGATCATTGTGTTTATATCCTACATTTGCACATATTGCTGTGTACTGGATAAGACACTTTTACTGCGACTGGCTGCTCTTATGTAAGAAAATACCAAATACCATGCAACAGTTTTCCTTTGGCAACCAATTCAGCTATTCAATTAATTTAGAAGCTATAGATTCTTTCCTGTTGATTATAGGATCAACCTCTAATTCCCGACACTGTCTCAGAGGGAACAAATCACACTCCCACAACACACTTATGTCATTCGCAGTTTGACTGACATTCCAGTTATGTACTCTGTATATCTATATATATGAAATGCATGCAATAGATTTTTTTTTTTCCTCCCGGAAACTCAATAAAGTTCTGTCTTTATCGCTCTGCAGGTCAATCAAACAGACATGAAGAACCGCTACGTCCCTGATGACTTCCACATTGACCCTGACTTTAAGCGGCTGGTCTCCTACAACACCACAGCGGTTCACATCCCGACAGACATATATGAAGGATGTGAGTTAACACAAAGATTTGCACTGCAGGCACCTTACAGGTAGTCCAACGCTTGTAGAAGTAACTTCTGCCCTGTCATCTGTCTCTATCTGTCACTGTAAACACTACGTCTAGTAAAGTGTAGTCACATGATGTGCTGCTGCTTAGTCTCCTAGCCCAGCCTATACCCAAGAACAGCTCCAAACCCAGGCTGGGCCACGCTTGTATATTTTTAGCCCTGATTCATGCTCCCCCTTTACGCCCCTCTCTCTGACCATCAGCTGCTCCAGTCTTTCTGATCCAGGACAGTTTTCTCTGTCAAACCAGGTCTAGGAAACTAGGTCTAAAATAGGACAAGGGCTAACCTAAAGGAAGACAAAAATGAGGATTAAATGTGAACTGCAGATGAATCTGCGTATCACCTGAAGGAGCTCGCTTATTACCAATGGGAGAGTACCAGACTTTGAGAACCACTGTTTAAGTATATAATATAAATAATAGCATTGCCCACACAGAACAGTAAGCTTAGCGACAAAAAAGAAAATTATTTGTTCAATTAAAAATCACACACACACAATATGTGACATTTTCTGAAGCCTCATCTTGACATAATAAGTATTAGATAAGGTCTCTCCTTAAACTATAAATGTCAGTCTGGGTTTCCCAAATCCTTATGTTACATGATATCTGCGCAGTAACAGCGAGTCACTGCTCATAAGTTGGACTATAAATGTGCAGAATGACAGGCCTCTAAGGCGTCTGACTGTGCCGACGTTTTTGTCATTGCCAAATGGCCAAATGCACTCAGTTATTTTTACAGGCTGCAGCAGTTATAATGATGTGAGCTGAAGGGGGAGGGACTGAGGTGTTGGAACAGGGATTGTTTCTTTTGTGAGTCATCAGACTGACTTTGCATTTCCACAAAACAGTTTCTGAAGATACTGTATGTAGGAACAACAATAATTGGGAATGATAAATTCTCACATAAATCATTAAATCAGACTATAGGCTCCTATGATTGTAATTCACTTTAATTTAGTATAAAGTAGTATCAGAAAATACATGTTTTGAAACTATTCTTAAATGTGCCATGGCAACAGTTCTCTTATCTGAGAATAATAGAGGTTATCTTACTGAATCACAACCCAGATAAATAAAATATGCTTAAACGTCCTAAAGGTGGTTGTGGGTGGGTAATGATAGATGTCCGTTCTTCTCTTAACTAAACCAGTGGTTTTTTTGCCATTTTTCTGTCTCTCTCAAAGACAGACCGATTTGACCGTCCAAGTTGCCATAGTGATGTCTATCTTCCCTTGTGTGTGTGGATACGGACGACACACTCTTGGCCACACCCTAGTGCTCCATCATGTTGTGTGGAGGGAAAGCGCTGGTAACTTGATTAGAGGACTTTGTCTAGACAAGGCTGGCGTCCTTGTGCCTTTTACTGATGCTCAAGGAGATATGTGTCATCCACCTCCTCTGCTTTAATTTAAGTAGATTGTCAAGACAACACTTCTTGTTCTCACGCACTGCCCTTGATTTTTTTTATGAATGTGAATGATTTGCAAATTCATACCTGTCATTTCAGTTGTCTTTCCTTTTGTTTTTATTCCCTTCCATAAGTAAATTAATGGTAGAGTAGGTTGAGGTAAATGTGTTATATGCTCCCTCATTCATCCTAGTGAGTGGTAGAGTAGGTTGAGGTAAATGTGTTATATGCCCCCTCATTCATCCTGGTGAGTGGGCGATCAGAGTGGTTTATTAATGTCATAATTCAAAAAGGTCTCTGAATAGTTACTATTTACGGATAAGGATGAAATAATGGTAATCACAGCAATGCAGTACTATACCATTCATCTTGGTCATCTGTGTAAAAAAGAACAATGTTTTTAATGCCTTGTTTTAAAGCATTTATTTCTACCATGAGGGTATAAGATGTCTGTTAGGCTGTGGGAGCGGATGTGCGCACCTACTGGACTGAATATGGATCTGAGGGCTGTGTGCATGTCTCCTTGCTCATTACGCAGATTGGCATGGATGGGTGGAGTGGAGATCAGAAGAGAGTGTGTTGGCCTTGGCAGAAGATCGGAGCCTGGTCTGATGGCTGTTTGCATCAACCCTGTGTGGCACCTGTCAGTGTGAGACATGCACTTGCAGTGAAGTGCTCAGATACCCTGACACCCCCCGCACCAATGTTGAACTCGCGCTCCCTGTAGCTAAGCTTCTTGGTTTGGGTTTTTTTTTTTCCTTCTTTTTTGAGCCATGTCCTGTTAGGTGTACAGTGGTGTCTGCCAAAAAAGGTATCCCTGCGTCACCCCTTACCCCTCACCTTCCTCTGCCACCTCTGTCCTTGTCGTGGGTTGGATGTCTTCCCAGAAAGCACTAATCAGATGATCAAGTGATTGAGATTTGCTATATTCCTAATCCGTACTATTCTATGCTATTAGTGCCTTTCTCTTTTCTTGAGGTCACCCATCATCCTGAACATTTGTATTGTTAGTTAAGTAAAACAATTTCATATATCTTTATTTATGAAACCTCCAATTTCTCCTGATCAATTCTGTTATGTATTGATACATTTTTGAGGGATTGCAATTGTTCTGGCATTTGCATATTGTCTGGCCTTTTTTGTAATAATGACATATTTTTTTCTCAGTTGCATGGATGATACATCGTTTAATGGGCTTGTCATTGTTTTAAAAGTCACACCATGAAGCCACGTAACCTTAGACAATAGTGATGTTTTATCTTTGTGTGAGCAGAATAGAAACATTTGCTATAATGTCTCGTTACCTTTTGACTTCCTGTTATTAATGTCATTGGAAGGAGTGAGAGTAATCAGTTAAGGTCCTCAGAGAGCAGAGGGATCAGGGCTGAGCAAATTGTCACCACTAATCATTTGGACAAGCTTTGCTCTACAATACTGCTGGGAGCCACTGAAAGCATGCCCATATGTTTCCTTTAGCTCACCATTCAGGGATGTAGATAAACAAGGGGGGGTGTTAGTTGTTCTTTTTTATGTTATCTATTGTTGTTTTAGCACATAATTCTCTTTTTCATTTAACTCTAATTCATATTTATGTCCGTTGCACTCACAAAGAACAGTATAATTTGTATAATATTATGTATTCTGCTTCATCAAATTGTCTGTGTGTGTTCTTTAGCCACAATCATTTTAAATGAGCTAAACTGGACACAAGGTTTGGAGGATGTTTTCCGCAAAAACAGAGAAGAGGACCCCTCCCTGCTCTGGCAGGTTTTTGGCTCGGCCACTGGATTACTGCGATATTTTCCAGGTAAGAAGCATAATTTGCAGTATAATTAAGCAAATAATAATAATCATAAATAAGTACTGGATTGACGCCTGAGAGATAAGGGGCCTGCAAATATGTTATTTACTAATTTGTCTCATTTTCATATTTACCATTCCAACACACTTCCAGCATCTCCTTGGATTGATTTAGGCAACGCAGCCACAAAAATTGACCTTTATGATGTCCGCAGGCGCCCCTGGTGAGTTGTTAGTATTTTTTATATATATATAATGTGACTCTATTAATTAAAACCTACAGCTTCAAGTCAATACTTTAACAGTCCATGAATACATTGGAATAAAAGCTATGATGTGCTCAGTAAATCATCATTCCTAGGTGATCCAGTGTAACAGTGTGAGCTCTTTTTTATGGCTACACATCACGAGGAATGGCTTGAGCAAATAACATTGTCCAAATGCCCATCATTGAAGAAGTAAAGCAGCAATATTCTCCATCCTATCCAAAGTTAAAGTAATGCATAGTAATACTGTAAATGACTATGGTGAATTAAGTATTGCTTTAGTTATACTTCTGTATTACTCACAATATGCCATTGTACATTTAATTCCCCTAATATACATATAAAATAATTAAATGTGGGACCAGACCCGAACACTTCAGTACACTGTGATCCGGCCATACCAGATCAAAGTGTGGAATACAAAGACTTCAGTAGTCTCCGTAAACTGATTAACATCTGGCTCCCAGCCGGCATTGGTCCTTTTCCTACATTCATAAAATGAATTACTCTCAAAATCTCTGCAAGCTACAAAGCTCTCTTCATGCAGAACAAAGAAACACAGCTGTTTGTTTATCCAAGAAATCAAAAAGAGAACTGATTCAATTGAGTGTGCTTTGTGTATATGTTGTAGCATTGTAGCATATTACTTCAGTCATTTGGACAATCTGTGTACTTTTCCACCTCAGGTACATTCAAGGAGCAGCTTCACCAAAGGACATGCTCATTCTGGTGGATGCGTAAGTGACAATGCCTCAACCTACTGTCAGATTTTTCTAGATTTTTCGAGGCAGCAATTATTGTGCACATTTATTGCAATCAACTATTAAAACAAAAAATATATGAAAATGCATCTCAGTTTATAAATGTTTCGAACCCTGTTTTGAATTCCAGGAGTGGCAGTGTGTCCGGTCTCACTCTGAAGCTGATCCGACAGTCTGTTAGCAGGATGTTGGAGACGCTCTCAGACGACGACTATGTCAATGTGGTCTATGTAAGTGTTTCTCTGTGCTCTGTGCAGTTATCAGTTTGTGAATAACACTGGGAAGTATTCTACCATGTAAATAGATGCAATTTTCCTAATAAATGTGCGTGTGCTTGTGCTTGTGCGTGTGCGTGTGTGAAGGAATCACAAAAGATGCTAAAGTGCCACAAGTTAAGTTTGACAAAGAATTTGCAACACATGAGCCCCCTTTTGAGTTACTCATAATACAAGTCTTTACTTATCCTTGGCACCAAGGGGTTTAATGACATTGAGATTTAGGTCATCATTTATCACAATTTAAAGGCCCGTAACACAAACACTAGAGGGGAATCATCCTTCTCTGTATCATAGACAGAAGATTTCTTTCCTTTGAGGGAAAGTGGATGCATGACATTAAAAACATTACCCTTATGAACATGGTGGATGATACTGAGAAAAAACTTTATAAAATACTTTCTAAAAATAGTTTGTATCATCATCAAAGTTCTAGTTTTCTGCAACACCAGAAATTGTCTTTAAATCTCAACCACAGTCACGTGCAAGTGGATAAAAAAAAAAGCCCTCTCATATTTCCCTGTTGTACCTCTTTACTTAATAGAAGATGGTTTGTGTTTTGCACTCTACTTTTCAATGTGCCAAATGAATTTTTTTTCAAAGTTAATAAAAGTAGTTCCTGACGGGATTCGCTTATTGGTGGCAATAAGTTTAGCTTGGCTTTTCTTTTGATATGATTTGTTACCACAACCAGTGGTGCCCTGATAATGACAGATGTAGTTAATATAATAAAAATAACAGGTAAAACTGGCATTAGTATAAGTGTAATGAGAGTTTCATAATATGCTGCAGGAATTTGCAATTTAGAGGACATTTTTGAGTGAGTTATAGGCTAGTTTGAAACAGATGCAAGCTTGTAATGAGCTGTATCTTTGTCATTTGTGTGTCTAGAGAATTATGTATACACAATGCCTAACTATAATATCTCCTTTCATACCCTACTATCCTTTTACTGATCCTTTTGTCTTAAAGCTCCCTTTGGTTTGTACATTGTAGTTGGCATGCATTTATGTTTGTTTGGCAAAGCTTATATTTTTGTAGGCCTGCAAATACTTTACATACTTTACAAGTTAGTTTGCATTACTACAAAGGTAAAACCACATATTTAACAGAAATATGTGCTAGTGCCTTCCCTGTTCTTTTCCCTTTACCCTGATTCCCTCTCCCTCCAGTTCAATGAGAAGGCCCAAGATGCAGCATGTTTCTCTAACCTGGTCCAAGCCAACGTCCGCAACAAGCGCATCCTCAAAGATGCGGTACAGAGCATCACAGCGAAGGGCATCACCAACTACAAAGGAGGATTTGAACTGGCTTTCCAGCAGCTCTCTCAGGTACAGGTGTCAGAGCCAGTTGTATGCCATGGGCAGTTTATATAACATGAGGGCAAAGAAATGTATTTTCTGGACGAAAGGTTTGCAGGACATCACTGCCAGTCTGTTATATCAGGTAGTATTTTATTCTCACCAGTTCATAAAAATAACTCAATTAAACCTGGATTGTTTTGTTTTTTGATTTTGTGAGAGCTGAACTAAATTGAATTCAAGTTAAAACATTGTAAAATAGGATTCAAAGAGACCAAACAGCCAGTATAAAGTGAAATCACAGTGACCTCTCCTGGTTAATTTTGAAATTACATATTTGTCCAAAATGTTTTTTACCAAATTTTTCAGATGCTTTTCTTGGTTCTAATTCTTTCTCTTCTTCAAATTTTCTCGTAGATAAACATCTCAAGAGCCAATTGTAACAAAATAATTATGCTTTTTACTGATGGAGGCGAGGAGCGGGCTGAAGAGATTTTTGAGAAGTATAATCCCAAACAAGCGGTATAAATATGCTCCATTATTAGTTTGCATTCATTGTAATATTCATTTTTCAATAAATAATTTTCCTCTCTGTATTTTCAGGTTCGCATCTTTACCTTTTCAGTTGGTCAACACAACTATGACAAAGGACCTATCCAATGGATGGCTTGTGCTAACAAAGGTACACTAAATCTCCCATGTGTAAATAACTATACATATATTAGTGCTGATAAATTATTATTACTTAGCTTTTTATTAAAATTAACTTTTTACCCTAAACAGCAAGATCCTATTAATTTCTAGTCGTTGAGTCGTTTTAAAGGATTTGTAATAGCTACAGAACAATAACAGAAAGGATTAAATAGTTATAGTGAGTTAGCTGGAAATTAACTGACAAAAAAAAATAAAAAACTGAATGGCATGACTGGACAGTTTAATCTGCCTTTTCACAAATGAAGGTGCTGTTTGCTAGTACTTCGCTGTGTATTCGTTTATGTGTGAGAGTAACTGTCGATTAATCGATGCACAGGCAAGTCTTTAATCAACCAAGAATTTCTATAGTTGACTACAGCCCTCATTTCTCATGTAATAGTATGTTATTATAGATCCTCATTAGTGTACTTCAGTTCTTCCTGGGGTCCATCGAATATAAAATAATTCGGAATAGTTTTATTTTATAGACACAGTATTACCCACAATGTCTTTAATATTTCTCTATCTACAATCAGTGTGTTTATAGAGGTGTAAAATATATAATGTGCTCTCTCCTAGGGTACTATTATGAAATCCCCTCAATAGGTGCCATCAGACTGAACACCCAGGTAAGTACTTTTTCCCACCCCTGAGCTGCCACTGCTGTTCTATGAAATGTTTGCAAACTGCTCCCTCTTGTGGTGGAAACCTTACCAACAAACTACATATTTGATTTCAAAGGAGTACCTGGATGTTCTGGGCAGGCCCATGGTCAAGGCAGACAGAAGGGCCAAGCAGGTTCAGTGGACCAATGTCTACCTGGATGCACTGGTATGTTAAGGTTTTATAAGTCTCTGCACTAATTGTATCCATTTTTATTTTATTAACAAACTGTTGTACTCATCTCAAATAGCAGCGCATCATGAAATATGACACATTTAAAGATAAAATATATCCTAAGTAGCCGTTTTTGTCATGTTTACACCCTTATCTACATTTAGGCGACTATGTGCTTAAGAGCGCTGTCTGGGGCTCTGAGTCAAGTCCAGTCCATTAGTTTAGGAGATAACCTACTGTCAGCTTTCTTCACTCTTCATCTTGATCCACAACAGAAAAATATTTGTTGCTTGAGAAAGAAAATTCAGACATCAAATAGAGGAAGTTTGCATTTAAATGTAACTAGTTTTTACCACTCACAAACCAAACTCATACGTAACAGAGATAAAATACTGTATGATTAGATGAAGATGGAGTCTCATTTTGTCACTTAGAGCTGCTTTTGCAAGATATTTCACAGATTTTTTTGTGTGTACTGCAGGATAAAATGAGTTTGTGTTGTGTTGCAGGAGCTCGGCCTTGTCATCACTGGGACCATGCCTGTTTTCAACAAGACCAACACTGGTTCAAAGGTACACAGAGGGAAATATATGTTTCTTCACTTAGCCTCTTTGAGTTTTCCTCTGTGACGTTAAATTACTTTGCCTCCTTTCTGCTCAGTCATTCTGTCTGTATCTGTCTGTTGCATCAATCTTCTTTTTGCTTCTCTCCTTGACAGAATTTACTGTACATCTGACCACATCCAAATTGCAAGTCAGCAGTTTAGTGACACACCATCATTTTAACCAGCCAAACAAATACACTTTCAACATGACTACTGTCAATTACTATCCCATCTAACATTAACACCTAACTTTTATCCCCTGTGTTGATGTGGCTGTCCATTATATTCTTTGTTGATGCTAAAAAAAAATTAAAAAAAAGCCCAGAAAACCTCCCATGTGCACCAACAGGAAGAGGAACTAGAATGTCAAAGCAAAAATCATAAAAGCGATCGAACCTGCAAATCACAAAGACAAATGATCCGGTAGCTAAGTAGTTCAAGATGAGTTTTCATGTCAACCTCGAAGGAGTTGGGTTTACTTAAGCTGTGACTGAACTGAAATGAGAGTGGAAATGCCTTGTCTGTGAGTCATGGCAGCATGTAAAGCTTTTGGGAATGAGACAGTCCAGATTTCAAATGTTGTCCGTTTCCTTGAAGTCATTCAGAATACACAGAGGGACTTGACTCATCCCGAAAGAACAACAGAGATCTGAAGTCGGTCTTGTAGAAAGGAGATCGTCTTCCTGTGACGATAACCTCACTTGTGTTTGCTTTCAGAAATCACAAAACCAGCTCATCCTTGGAGTCGTGGCCGTTGATGTCTCCTTGGACGACATAAAACGCCTTACTCCTCGGTTTACTGTAAGTGAATACATTTACATACGCTTTTTGTCTGTGTATTTGTAATTCACTGAGCCACCAGGGGAATGGAGAATACAAACAAAATGAGGACTAAACCGGGGCTAAACTGCACTTAAACTATGGGAAGATGAGCACTAGATAAGGCCTACACCAGGTCTAACTTTCCATTTTCTTAGCTTATGATTGGATTTTACAATGGCCCAGTTTTGTTTTTGTATTTTCTTTTTTTTTTTTTTTATTACAAACCAGTAGCTTTGATTTTATAAAATAATTGACATTTTCAGCTTCAGTCATACATAAAACTTCTAAATGTTTACTCTGTTTCTAGTTTGGACCAAATGGCTACTACTTTGCGATTGACCCGAATGGCTATGTGCTGCTTCACCCAAATCTACAGCCTCTGGTGCGTCGTATTTGACTTTGGTCGTCATTATTTCTAGTCCAAGCCTTTGCCACTCAATGATCTGTTTTGTTGTGACTCACTCTGCATAAAATGAGAATGATTGAAAACATTGCTTAGAACAATCACACAATCAAAGGCTTCAGTGATTAGTACAAATTAGCAATGATGGTGTGTATCGCACGGCTAATTAGATGTAGTTCCACGCAGACTGCCAAGTTTGATGAACCTGTAACTCTGGATTTCCTGGATGCTGAGATGGAAAATGAAGTTAAAGTGGAGGTTTGAAAATAAAACAAATAAAAAATGTTAGAATAATTTTTCCTTTGAACTCGCACATTTATGTAAGTATGTTTACTTGGTTGACAGATGAGAAAAAACATGATTGACGGCTTGAAAGGGAAATACACAATGACTACTTTTGTCAAATCCCAAGATGAGGTAATTGTACATTGTTTGGTCATATACTGCACATGTATTCATCACTTACAGTAAATGCTCTGTGTACCTGCAAAGCGTTACATGGACGTTGGGAGCAGGACATACACATACGCTAATGTGAAGTCAACAGATTACAGGCAAGTCTATCAAATTGTTCCTAATATTATATAATATAGATTAAAATGTTTGGATCAAAAATACAATCACTTTTTCTGCACTTGTGTTCGTTCAGCCTGGCCCTGGTTCTCCCCGAGTACAGTAAGCACTACATCCGGGCCACAATTGGAGACACTATCACTCAGGCCAAATGTAAGTCCAGCCTTGAATTGTATCTGTTCTCTGTAACATTTGTGTTTCATTTACACAGACAGTAGACAAATAGTTCTGACTGGAAAATGACTCCTAATGCACTCCAGCAGCCTCATACTTACTCTGTACAAGTTTGAGAAATACAACTCTTATGGTTTCTACCAGCTATTAGCACATATAGATTCAAATTGACTTAATCTGCTCTCAGTTGTGGTGATGTTCAAAGCCTTGTTACCAGACAGCAGGACGAGTGGCTTGGGTCTACTGTTTCATAAATGTAGCTGTGTGTCTATACGTTAGATATTATGCGTTCAAACCAAGCTTCAATATGGTCCCATTATGCTTTCATGTCTCTTGTTCAGCTTGGTCTGTTCTCGCTTGTAAAAGATGTCACTGACTCATAGTGTTACTCAAAGGACTGTTTAATGGTGTGCTGACTGCAGTGAAGATGGAGCCGTACTTGATTAGATCCCGTTGCTCTGTCTGTTAGCTTGTTGTATTTTGTAGTTAATAATATCATGGCATTAATTGAGCTTTATTACAAAACAAATCTTATGAGTGCTTATATTGGAATATCAACTAAAGCAGAGACTGAGAGCCTTGTGTAATTACTGAGAACAATAGATTCAATTTAAGAATCTCTGTGTTGCTGCTCAGTTATATTTAGTGTTTAGCTTACCGGTAGTTGATTTTTGAGTTTTATTCGCAATATTCTTATTCAAGTTCTGAATAAAATATTGTAAACCCTTTTTCTTCCTTTTCATCTCCCTTCTCCTTTCCCGATGTCTTCACCTCCTCCTGTCCCTCCTGAACCTGCTAATTCTTAATGTGTTGGATCCTCCTGCAGCATTTTTGGGCAAGTATTCTCCTCTTGTGTATTTCCTAATATACGTTGTTATTTGAAATTCAAATTTTGGATGTACATGCTGTGCATGGCCTTGCTGAAAACCTTCATTTAGCTCTTTCTTTGTCTTTTTGATACAACACACAGTTTTTTCATAATGATACCAGCTGACAACTGCTGCTAGAAGCATGCTTGTGTGGTTACATTTACCGGTATACTGCTCCAGTGGTCCTCAAATACTCTAAACACATGACAGTTTTGTTCCTGATGGATTTAACATGCACATTTTTTCTTTGAATGTCATTCTTCCAACACACATTTTTATTAGTTAGCAAAAAAACAACATTCTTTACTGCGCAATAGCTATCTGTCTGCGATAACGACCACACTTTTCAAGCACTTTCTGAGCAAAGAAAAGCACATGGCTACAATTACATCACAGACACGGCCACCAAAGGGGACAAGGAGTAGCCCGTGTCGTCATGTGAGTTGAAACTGCAGTACACTAATACAGTTGTCAACATAACGTGCCTGGTGCAATGTCAGAGCAATGTTTGGTTTATGCAGAGCTGGTTTGCGGCTTATATTTCATGGTTTGATCAGATGCGCACATGACACTATAATGCAAATACATGACTGAAGTTGGTTAAGACCGTGGATTTACTTTGTCACAAAAGGAATTTTAATAAAAACGCTAAAATCACGTCTAAATTATCCGACCACATTAGAGGCTCCTCTTTGTGCCCCCATCAGCGCTGTCTTCATGTGCATCCAAAGGCCTCGAACCGTTTGATTGCGGGGGCAATATTTCTATTCAGGACTCGTTCTGTGAATAAAATATTGTGTCACCTTTAAACCCTGTGGTTACACCCTGTCTCTTCTGCCTTTCTCTCCCCTCTTGTCTTCACCTCCCCCGGGACGACCCTCTCTCTCTGCTGGGATTATTTTCCACTCCAGGGAAAGAGGGCAAGTATTTTTTTCTTTACTTTCATCTCACTCCTCTTGTTCTTGAGCTCTGTCAGACCTCAACACAGCGTACTGTATTTGACCTACACCGTATGCCTTATATTCTGACTGACTGACACTGATAGTACGGTTATACGAAACCAAAAAACTTAAGTTGTATATTAAGAATTTGATGATTAGTATATTTGCTTGTTTTCTGATATAGAGCTCGGGATTGTATTAACATATATCAGAGAATTTTTGTTTTTCGTTAAACCAGTGGAGATTTTAAGATGCTAAATGCTAAACATATGATTCATTCAAAAGTATTCTTACAGTATTGTTTGATAAGCATTAACCAGTAGTGACCTAGCAGCTTGTTCCACAGCTCCTTTGTTAACTTTTTTGTACTGATGTATCGCTGGACATTTTACACACATCTGGCATGAAACATTAACTCTCTTTACATTCAATCCCAAGCTCTATTAACTTGAAAATATTTTATACCAGTTTCTGAAAGCCTTCTTGCGGACAAGTTTGACGAATATGGCTACACGTTTATCGCACCGAGGTAAGTGCATGGTTTTGGCAGATCATGTTCTACAATAAATGCACCATCTAATAATTGATCACACCACAGAGAGTACTGCAAGGACTTGAAGACACCAGACAAGGACGGCAATAACACAGAGTTCCTGATGGCGTTCAACATTTATATCGATACAAAGACACCAAACGATCCCAAGTGTAAGTCACTCTAATTTTGACGACAACTGTTTAACCTTAAGTATAAAAGTTCAATGATGATATACATTATTCATACTTTTGAAACTAGGTGGGACATTTTAGTTGAGGCATTTACTCCAGAAAACTCTGGACTCGGGCTAGCTTTATGCATTACTTGCTGTCATATGCAAGTGCGGAAAACACATTTTGCATTCCTGGGAGGGAGATGGACTAAGTATTCACATGAAAGACACATTAGATAAACATGATTAATTGTTCAAAAAAGTACATTTTGCATAATACAAGTCTTTGTTGCAGTTGAAACGTTATGTTCTCCAAAATCTGAAAGTATTTTAGCCATCTGGCCCCTCATTTAGAAATCCCTAAGGAGTTTTAATGGACAAAGGCTAAACTCTTCCCGTGGGTGACTTGTTGGAGGGGAATACAGGTCTGGTTGGATGGTTTTGGTGTGCATGACCGGGCATTCCTTGTTATATGGAAATCTTATGTTCGTTCTACCCATTTGATGCTAGTGTTAAAAGTCTGACCATCACACGGCTAAGTGCACATGTGCATAGATGTGACACGCACACAAGAATTCACCTCTAATATGCCCTCCACACTCCTGCCTATAGTTGTTCGACCTCATCCAATTACTGTGTGTTTGTGAGAAAGAGCAGGACACGTCAGGCAAAGAGTACGAGTCGACCAATAAAACACTAATCAGGAACCAATGGGCCTTGCTTTTAAAACATTTGACCCGGGCATTATGTCTTCCACAATGCTTCCTATTTGAATACAATACTAAGGTAAATGAAATCCTTCATAACCTTGATAATGTCTTAATATGTACTCTAGCTATTTTATTTATTTGCTATTTATTTGACAGGAAAGATAGCGTGAAATGGGGGGCAAGAGAGAAGGGAGGACATGCAGTAAATGTCAAAGTCGGGATTCGAACTCACACCACTGCGGCCTGCTGCACCTGGAGCCTGGCAAACGAGTGCTTTGCCTTAACCACTCGGCCACCGGGCACTGTTGCTTTGTCTATAATTATTCCAGCCACAGGGGGGTCACTAGTTGGGTCACGCCACATAACACAACACATAATGCGATGAAACCTGCCATGACAGTAGACTGTCAAGACTAAATTATATGCAATTGAGATGCTTTTCAAATTTTTACTGTGAATATTATGATATAGAATGATATAGAACCAACTTTCTTCCTATTTTGTGCTCAGATAAATATTGGAGAGAAAAATCTTTGGGTGTAAAATCCATGCAATTCTTTGAAAAGTACATTAGGAGGCAAATAAGGGAGGGAAAGGCCAAATGGAAAATAAGAATTATAAAGCATTTACAGAATGTTGGTTTGTTCATTATATGCTTCACACATTTAACCAGCCAATAAAACCGCAGCAGACTCAAATATTATTTTTGCCATGATTAGCTGCTAGTTTAATGGAGTCCACAGTGAGAACAAATGGAGTGGTTACGTTAGGCCCATGTGGGCTTTTTAAGGGCTCAAATATTGTTACACTTTTTACTTGGTTAAGCCACTGCAGAAGTTATAAGTACATTTGGAATTTTGTGGGCTGCCTTCAATAAAGGTGTCCTTAATGAAAACCACAGTGGGCAGTTGGTAGGGGGTGTGTGGGGTAGTGTGGCGGAGAATAAAGTGTTAGAGCAGCTGTTCTCTCTGATGTGTGTGGTGTGTTATAAAGATCGGGGAAGGTGGTGGAAGGATCAACGAGCCTGGATGTTAATGGACTGGAGAAAGTTGTTGGAGAGTTCAAAGTGGCTGCGCGCCGCAAAGGAACGGACCAGCGCCTTTTATCACCTGTTATGTTTGTCATGTGGTCGTGTCGGACGTCTTGGAAAATAATTTTTTACACCGAGCCTTACCTACCACCTACAACTATTCATAATGGGTTAAAGAGTCAACCGGATTTGATATGAATCCTTAATGTATTTTAATTGTTTATTTATTTTTCTGTTTAGGTAATGTTGAACTTGTGAACAGACTGCTTTTGGATGCCGGCATCACTTCTGATCTAATAAAGGTTTGGAGAAAGACTGAAATGCCGTAAGTATCTTGAGCTTAATAATACCACATTTGCAATATGTAACTAAAGTAGTCCTACACTATTCGTAAAGGTTTGCTATGTAACTTTTCTGGTGGGGGTTCATCACATGCTCGTGTCCATGGAGATATTATTGTGTTGCCTGGGTTGTTCCACTATAAACTTGCTTTAATCAATTACATTGCTAAAGATGTTAGCGAGCTCGCCCTTCCACAGATCTGACCGGTACCTTGGCCTGGTGGGCGCTTGTCTTGACTGAGAAAGATACGCTCAATGCCTTACTGTGGAACATTCTAGGCAAAGCAAAACCATCTCTATGAAGATATGGACCATCCACCGGAATTTTAAATCCTTTAGTTCAAAGTATAAATACTGACTGACTGTATTTGCTGTCTTTTAGCAATGGTGTGACGGCCAGGTTCGTGGCCACTGATGGAGGCATCACTAGAGTCTATCCAAAAAAGTAAATTTTGTTTACATGTGATAAACATTTTTTTTTTTTTACATTTCTAGATGATAAAGTCTACCATAGTGTGTTAGGTTTATATCAACAGTTTGGATGTGTTTGACAGTGCTGGCTTTAACTGGAAAGAGGAGGCAGAGACGTACGAGTCAAGTTTCTACAAGAGAAGTTTGGACAATGATCTGTATATCTTTACCCCCACACCTTACATTGATCGGGAGAATTGTAAGGGTTACAGTATATTACGTACATTTTCTTATAACTACTTACGGTTTGGGTACTAAAGCAGTATTTCAACATTTCCCATACAGCAAGTGATGACTGTATACTTGTGAGCAGAGCAGTGGACCTTACCCTTCAAAAACATCACGATTAAACCCGCTGGTAAGGCCATTCAAATTAACCTGTGACTTTCTCTCACTAATCAAATCCCACATTTGTTTTGTCACGTTGTCATCATCATTTGCTACCTCGAGGCTTTAACCTTATTACACACATGCACCTGACACACACCGGGGACTTGGCCTTTACAGCTAGAGAAGCCGTTTGTCTGTTTCTCGCTCTCCCTCTGACATACGCACACAAACAAATGCATACTAACCACACATGACATTGTCTACTCGCCTGTGATGTCGCGCCAAGTTAGCATTTGCAGAGTTCAAAGAGGAAAGTTAACTTAGGGGTTGGCTGTGATCTAGGATGTCTGCTCTCTGTTTGATCGCAGTGGTTGGAGTGAAGTTGGACATCAATACCTGGATGTCCAGTTTCATTAACACTACACAGAGACTGAACGTGAGTACTTTTTCTTTACTACGTATCTTAAAACTGGAGTCCCTAATTTCAAAACTGTGACAATAGAAAGTATATATTTAAATCTGTCTAACTGGGGGGGGCATTACTTATTTATTTATTTTTATGTTGAATTTTTAGTGCAACGATGAGATTTGTGGCTGCCAAAGAAATGACGAGGTAAAATTCAAACTCGTTATTGCTGCTATCGATTCAAGACTTTGAACACAATATTGCAATTGTATTGCTATTGTGTTTCAGTATGTCGACTGTGTCATTCTCGATGATGGGGGTTTTCTGGTGATGTCCAACAGAGACACGTATATTGATCAGGTAAGTATCATTTTCCCTATTCACAATTCCTTATAGTTACATACCATGCCAACTACACTGAATTTCTCTTTGCCAGTGATCTGTGGCTCATTAAAAAAAACATTATGAAATCTTACCTCTGTAGTCTAAGGGGGGCCAGAAAATGTAATCCTCGAAGACTTTCCTAAATTCAAATTTTTATTTCCATATAGCTGGACAATATCTTGTAATCAGTATTAAATGCAAATCAAACTGTCACACATGTCCTAAGCAGTGATTTGCTGGGGCTATTATGTTTCAGTGGTGGTATAATTGTATCAGGAACCCCCTGTTTGACATACAGTAAGTGTGCACAATTTCCCCATTGCCCCATGTTTAAACGCTGAGTTGGGCCCCCGCTGGTGTCTGAGTAAATGTTTTTTCATGCTGCGGCTCCTTCCTAATCAGAGCTGGGTGTGCACTGGATAAATCAGTCCCTCTGAAGTTTGGCAGCAGCACTAAAACCCAGGGGCCTGAGGCCGTGTTTGGAGAGGGCAGTGTGCCCTCAATCATATTTCCTACAGGAGCAAAGTTTCTGCTTTGCTACAAGCGTCTCGCTTACTCTTTATATTTATGTCTTCTTTCTCTAGCTCATTCTTTTAGTTCTCAGAAGTCCTCAGGGAGTCTACAGCCAGGCCTGTGACTGTTAATTCATTATTTGTGTTATTGCACGGGGAATGGAGAGAAGTCTCACTTTACCTTATAGATTGCAAGATTTATATATCTTTTGGCTGTCAGACTGAAGACGATGGGTTGTTAGCAGTGACCTTACTAAGTGGAAGTATGGAAGGAAAGGGGTGCAGAGCATACAGTATCTCCAGCTCAAACACCTTGATGAGTGCTGCAGTTTACCCCATATCTCACACCCTCTCTCAAGGGTGTACTTCAACACTCCCTGACCCGTCCTGTCACACCTAAACTACCAGATAAACATTTTCCTGCCCAATTATTATTTTATGGGGCTGTGCTAATTAGATTATACTGTCCGTCAATTTGTCGGTGTAATCCCTCATTCGTCCAGGAGTGTTCCATTGTAGAAAAAGATTCAGTTGCAGTCATCTGGACTCTGTTTTTTAGAAAAAACAAAACATTTCGACTCATCAATGAGAGTTTTGTTTTTTCTAAAAAAACAGAGTCCAGATGACTGCAACTGAATCCGTCAACTTGGTTCTGTGAGCGTTACTGGGTTTGTTTTGAATCAATCACACAGGCCCTGCCTGACTGTGCCTTTAGGCAAGTTGAATGCAAAAATGGTCCTTATATCAGACACATTCAAATTTAAATGATTTCCCTAATGTGAGTTTGATATCTTTGTGTTCATTCTGGAAAAGTCTTTGCAGAATTCCTTTTTTCTTTTTATCAAATCCATCAACGTGTTGCTTTGTGTTTTAGATTGGAAAATTCTTTTGGTGTTATTGACCCCATCCTGATGGTGAGCCTGGTGAACTCATCGTTATTCACCTCTAAGAAGACTTTCGACTATCAGTCTCTGTGTGACCCGGTGAAGGAGAGCAAAGCGGCTGCAGGCCTGCGCTCTGTCTATGTGGTGAGTTACATAAGCCAGAGACGACCTATCACACCACCATATTGAAACATTAAGATATTGATTCATATAATTGCTAGTTCAGGAACACAAACTGACCCACAAAGCCATATAGAAGCAATTGCCTCATCACTCTTATACAGAGCTAAGGTCCTTCTCTAGTGAAGTATAAATCCAGACTGAGCAGATAAGAAGCTCAGGGGATGGTGAAAGCAATAGGGAGAAGGTCTGTAATAGTAACAGGATTAGGTGGTCCTGCACTGAGCCAACACACAAAGTGATTTTGTAACATGTGCTGTTTTTCATCACTTCCAAAACGTACAAGTCTGAAATTATGAAAAATTGGCTGCAGGCGTCCAGTGATAATGATACTGAAGACATACACAAAGCATTGTACATGTGCTGAGCGTTAGAGCCATAAGCTGAAGCCTGCAATTGAAAGAAAAACAGTTGTAGTTCACAGGTCCCTATTTCCCAGCACTAATTGGCAGCTGTAACCACGTAGTTTACCGACTTGTAGTACATGTGTACAACAAGCTCTAGTCACCAAAGTGAGATGAAAGGTGAAGATGTGAGTGATCAAAGCCCGGTGAACAGTGAGCGATGCCTTTATCACGATTAGTTGGAACTCCTGGATGACTCAACACAGCACAGTCTACAGCGAAAGGACGCTGCTCTGATTCACCAAAACAAGGCCCTCGCATGCTAACCATAATCAAAGCAACATGTTCAGACCTGTTGTCACTGGTTTTTTTCTCTGCATTTATATTTATGTATCATGTTTTGCACTGCAGGTTTTAATTGTTCATCAACACACTGCCGAAAACATATTGTATAAATGCGATCTATAGTTGACAATTTTATTCTTTTCAGCCCACCATTGCAGATATCCTGAATGTTGGTTGGTGGGCAACTGCAGCAGCTTGGTGAGTTTAATACTTAACATAAAGTAGATTATACTGTACTTGATGATGACAGAAAAAACTTTGTATTTTATATGTATACATGATATGACAACATGGGTGGTCTCCTTCTCCAGGTCTATTTTGCAGCAGTTTTTAGTCAGCATCACATTGCCATCCTACCTAGATGCTGGTAAGTCTCTGGCAATATATATTATCTAATATGAATTTGAATTATTAGATATTTAAATGTCCAGCCCTGCGACGAGTTGGCCACTGTCCAGGGTGTACCCCGCCTAAGGCCCAAAGGCACTGGGATAGGCTCCAGTCACCCGCGACCCCTAACGGGAACAAGCGGTAGAAAATGGATGGATGGAGATATTTAAATGTATTGCCCACTATAAGCCAGTATCAAACGCTACAACTGATAAACAACTCTTAATACGAATGCTGAATACATGCACAGGTGTCACCTGGATAGTTTAAAAACCCTCTAAGCCTTCCTGTCTCTAAAGTTTGATATTTGACCTGCCTCTACATCATTCACTTATTTGAAATGAATACTGATTAATGCATTTTTTGTTTCCTAGCTGAAATGGATGATAAGCTATCAGATGCCATGCTCAAAGAAGTGTGTATCACAGAACAAACTCAGTACTTGTTTGAGTCATCCAACCTGTCTTTCAGAGGCACTGTGGACTGTGAAAACTGCTCCAGGTAAGAGGGCCACATAAATCTCTGCAAACAAGGAGCATTAGGAGACAAACAGAGCTGTGTGATGTGGGACCTCTCATGCGTCGTACCCAGAGGTGCCACTCAGAAAGAGTTATAAAAGTTCACATGCCATAAAGGTGAAGTCAATTCACTTTTTTGGACCACCGTCCTGGCATGGCACACATGTGGCTTGTGTACTTTTTAAGGTCCCCTCGTGCCGGCTAATAGAGTGCCTGACTGCGTGCTGCGTGGCATTCCTGCACATTAGCTACACATATGTTTCTCTTTAATGACTGCCATAAAAAAGCGAAGAAAATCATTTGTGCACCGGTGACATGTGGCTTTTTCACTTAAGGTGCGGGGTGGCACAGCAAGTCAGTGTCCCCTCATCAATACAGACCTTTACCAAACTGTACAGGGCATATACATTGTGTTTTTGTGTTTGTAAATAAGGCATGTCAAAGCTTATGCTCCTCAGGGAGTGACTTTAAGAGCGTTGTTTTCTGGACCTTTGTATGCCTCTCAGCAAAGTGTCTTTTTATCTGCATCTTTTCTAAGTTGAATCCGTTGTAACTTGTCTCTTATGATTATGTTCCTCCTCAGACTTTACCATGCTGAAAAAAACTGCCCAAGACAAACCTGGTCTTCATCATCGCTGATGCAAAACACACCTGCAGATCTTGCGATACCAAGCCACTGATACAGGAAGAGGAACAGTGTATCCTTTTGGCTCAAGCAGAGAGGCCATTTGGTCAAAGTTGTTAGTTCTTTGATGGTCATTTCTACTTTCTATGCATGGCGGTGGGCAGTAACAACTTTGTTGGCTGAAAGCTGCACAGGCTGCTCGGTGTCTGTGTGACAGATGTAAGTGTGGGAGAGCTCTGCTCAAAAAGTTTACAAACAGTTATGATACACTTCAGTCTGAGGTCAATAATGGCGTAATCTGCGTCAAAAAGCAAGCCCATTAATCTGGTATTGGGTAATGTTTTTTGCACTGTTTATTATCACAGTTGTCCATTTTAGTAGTTGTTTAAGGCAAGGCACTGCAGGCAAATACAACAAAATCTTAAATTTAGAGATTTATTCATTTAAAACTTCTTCCGTAGTTTACTTACATAAATGTAAGAAAACCTTGTAGTTGGAGTTTTTCTTCATATAGTGAAGTCTGTGTCTTCCTTTTATGTGTAACAACTGATAAAATTGCATCGGACATACAAATAATTTTAAAAAAAGGATAGAGGTTTAATTGTCTTGCTTCATTTTGTTGACATATAAGATTCCAAATAAATGGGTTATGCAATTTTATATTTGAGTAACCTAGATCTTAGTGGGAATTGGCTTTTTACATGTACACTGTCCCATATACATGGATGCAAATGAATGAAATGAAATAATTAAACATCTTTAGGTGCAATGATGTTGTTTACAGGTGAAAGCTTCTATGTTGAGAGACCAGACTGATCCTTTTTTATGGTCGTTTAAATCAATTGTGAGCTTATTCCTGACCATTTGTACAGCCGATGGACCGAATCCTTGTGAAATTGCCAAGACTCCTCGCTACAGGAAAGGCCCTGAATTTTGCTTTGATAAAAATGAGAGTGTAAGTACACCACTGCCTCTGGTTAAGAGCTATTTGAAGTGCACAGCCTTGTCACTGTAGAGGTTTACACATCCTCTTGCGAGGCTGCTGAAAAGTGAGACTCTTTATTTTTTATCAGCCCAAAGAGAATAAAAAGAAGTTGGCAGAAAATCTGATGTTAAAATCAGAGAACCTTTTCAAACCAAAATAGCTGCCTAGAGATTACTGTATGTGTGTTTTAGTGTATTTATCGTTATGCTTTACTATTCCTCACAACAAAGGTTCCGTTACATGGTGAGCCAGACCAAATGGAATAGTATATAATAATAAATATGAGTCACTATTCATGGATTTCAGGCAAATGATTCTTTGTGAGGACTTCCCATTTGAATTTCATAATTTCTATGACAACTAAGGACTGTGCCATAACTTGAAACAGAGACAAAGTGAATCTTTTAAATGTAGATTTGTTTTTTCTTTTCTAAATGTCTTTTGAATGAATAATATTTTAAAATGTGTGTGATGTTATATGCTTACTTTGCCCCAGGTCACCCTTGAAAAAGAGGTTTCGATCTCAATGGGTTCTTACCTGGTTAAATAAAGGCTAATAAAAACTTTGATTTAAAAAAAAAAATATACATTTAAAAAACTCACAAGTAAATAAAGTAATCTTAAATCATCCATGTTGTCGTTCAAGAGAGTAGTTCAATGAATGAGATAATGGCGTTTGTCTAATAGACCGCAGTGTGTGAGACATT
Source organism: Chaenogobius annularis (assembly GCA_015082035.1). Classification (NCBI taxonomy): domain Eukaryota; kingdom Metazoa; phylum Chordata; class Actinopteri; order Gobiiformes; family Gobiidae; genus Chaenogobius; species Chaenogobius annularis. Next base: position 182,494 of record BJKM01000004.1, on the reverse strand, counting down.
TTTACAACACTTGTACTTTAGCATGTCTTTTTTGTCGAGGAATTTCCCACACAGAGACAAACACCCATCAATAATTGTATTCATGAAAACCTTTTAGAAAGAAACATGTTCTGGGAGTCTGTGTGGGAAATTCCTCCACTGTAACACTGTTTGTTTTCCTATTCTAATCCTTCTCCGGTGTCTCGGCTGAATTAACACTTCCCCTCGTAGTGAATGCCTCTTTCTTGTGACTCTACTAAATCTAATGCTTGTGTTTTGCTAATACTTCTTGCTAACTATGTGGACCTTTGCTGCATGATTCTCTTGCTCTTTGTTCTCTACTCTGTGATTGGCTGTTGATGTTTAGGATGAGGTCATTTGCTGGCGGAGCGCAGGCTCCCCATTGGCTTCTTCTCTGCTCATGTTACTGCTGCCACTGTTCATGTGCTGTCTCGGGTCAGTTCCATAACACTAGCACTCTTTTTCATTAACAACATCTAATCGTTATTATTCACTCACTTTTAGCACTTTTGGCACTCCTTAATCCTTATACACCTTATGTTAAATCATTTTTTAACTAACTTTTCCAGATGTCTTCCTTGTGACTGTGTCTTTTCCTATTCATCTTCTATCTTATCTCTCCATCCTGTCATTCTCGTGTGCTTTATCACCATCTGTCCTTCCCTCCATTGGACTTACTATGCCGCATTTATTCACTGGCTCACTTTTTCTCCATGCACCTGACTTTGAACCTCTTGTATCTCTGCCCATTTATCATGACACGTCTCATGCAATACACCAGAATGTCTGTCTCAGCTGACGTCTGATTCCCAGTGCAGCGAGACGTTTGTTTAAACACAAGGCTCACTTCCCGTTTGCATCTAGACCTTTGTACATCTCTCTAACCGTTTTCGACATTTTTGTTCCTTTCCAAAATTATGATGGTCAGTCATTGCTTTTCTACCTCCCCAGATGTTTAGCATTCAGAGTAGTTCTTTTGTAGAGACACAATGTTTTAATAAAATTTCAAATAGACAGTTGTTTATTCTCAGCATAGCTCCGCTCAGAAGTGTTTATTGTTTCGATTGCACCAGTCAGTAACTATTTTTTCTGTGCTGGCTCCAGGAGGAGGATGCTGACTGTGGAGGGGCATCCAGTCTGAGTCCCTCTCTGTGGCTCATGGTGGCCGTGCAGCTGGCACTGCTCTGGGCTCTGAGCTCCAGACGAGACACTGTCCTATCGTGACCTTATTGTGACATCCCAACTACTATTCAACCAAACCGACTCTCAGCAGGCAACCTGCCACACAAGTGAAGACAAAACAACCAATCACATCCTTTATGATGGTTTCAGAGGGTCAGTGAGGGCAAACAGAGATGTATCCGCCGAATGATTTGAGAACTGGAACTGGAGCTAAATCTTTGCTCGACCCCAGAAGTCCTCCTGCCCTCTGAGATTAGAGGAATCCACAGATTAATTTTGGTTGGCCGCGTAGGACCCTGATGTTATTGAGGAAAAAGATGGAACTGCCTTATGTTTTAGTGTCAATAGGATGTTTTTAATGATAGTGGTAAGGTCAGCTGTTTACTCAAGATACTGATCGGTTTAACTGACCACTGCCAGAAACAACATTGCTTTCAGTTATTTTCAGTCTGTTTGCAGTGGCTGGATATGATATACTTATTTATTTAAACATTTTATTTTGGTTAAATTACTTGGATATATTGAAGCAAGCCAAATTGTGACGTCACAAGTTTAGTTTGCGGGATAATGCTCCCAAGAACATTTTACTGTGTCCCTGACACTGCCCTCTGTCACTGTGTTCTTGCATATGAAAAGAAGACCGTCTCCGAACACAAAACTTTTGGTCATAATTTTTTGGCCAATAAACTCTCCAACTGCCACAGGCCACTTATCTGGTTACAAAAGGTTTAAAGGTGTGTTGCCATTGGTGATGCTGCTCTGTTTGAAACCGGCCAGTGACGCCTTCTCAGAGGACTAAACTCTCTTGTGCCATGTAGACAGTGTAACTTCTTAGCCTGTAGCTACTGAGTGGAAAATAATCTTTGATTTATTTTTGGAATGAAGCACTGTTGTCAAGCTTGATTGCCCCTTTTTCTGCATAGGATTTCTATTCAGTTTGTTTGGATTGAAAAGTAAAATGTACTTGTGCATTTCCTACTGCTAAATTATATTGTGTAACCACTAACACGGATTATTTATGGATATTGTACTTTCTTTGTTTTACTTTTCTTTTCTTTTTTTTATGATGTCAAGTCAAGTGAAGGTACTAAAGAAATTATGGACATGTCATTAAATCAGTGACTTTTTATGCACTATTGAGCTGAACAAAAAATGTAAAACATATCAAAAAATCTGCCAAAACTGACATTTCGTAACCTTGATACTTTTCCACTTTTTATTTTATTTAATTTTTTTAATGGGATTCTGTAAAATGTTTTCTCCTGCTTGTATTTATGTAATCTGGCTTTTTACATCATAGAAATGATCTGGAAAACCTCTAGCCAGTCTTCATTTAGTCTGTGCTCTTGGTTTTTGCCTGTGAAAATGATCTCTAGTTTGTTTTTGTCCTTGATCAAAAGTGACAATCAATGGTTTGATACATACAAGAAATTATTACTTTATTTGAGAAGGAAATCTGCAACTGTTGTCAGTTGTATATGTTGCCATTGGGATTTGATATGCAATGTTAACAACTACATTTAACTAAATTTTAACTACATTTAGTGGCTTTAGCCTGAGAAGAATATTTAAATGTATTATTTAATCCAGCACCTTTAAGCTTTTAAAGTCAGGTTATGTAGCATATCTTCCAGTCCAACAATTTCAGGTTGTCGCGATGTCTGTCTGCACTTTTCCAGCTATATTCTAACAAATTTGGTGAGACTAACAATGCTGTTTGTGCTATTTATTAAATATTAGACATAATATCAAGTGCCATATAGGACTCTTATGGAGAACCTATTATCCTAATATTTATGCAATGCTACCAAGGCAAGATGTAAGTTTCCCAGTGCTGCATGGTTGTGGCTGAGTCTGATGAATCTCATATATTTGGTATATGCTCCGTCTGTAGAGTGTGATGTAGGAAGCATAATCTCCTGAGTGCCCGGCATCTGTTCATGATAAGATACATATGGTATGGTCAGCTCTTACTGCCTTTCACTTGGGGAGACAGCATTTGGCTCATCTGTGCTCTGAGTGCAACAACGGGGCCGGATTGGGCATTGTTATGTGGTATGCACTATTCTCATGTTCAAGCCATCTTCTTTGTGGACCTTTTGGCTAAAACACCTTTAAGACCATACTAGTGATTTCACATGTGGAAGCCAAACTGTAACACATATCTTTATAAATGCTCTTGGCATTTTGCCATTATTAGACTAAACCACTATAGATGGAAATCAAGAACGCGAACAAAATGTCTCTGGTATTTGTGCTACCATATCAAGGCAATTTTATAATAATTATATGTAGAAAGTAATAACCAATATTTTTACTTTCTATACACAAATGTAATATAATTAACACCACATTCATTGTTCTGCCAAACAACAAAATATTATTTCTCATTGATAATGTGCAGAGCAAAGTCCACCCAAGAACTTGGAAAGTATCTTGGTACACAGATCGCATTGTAAGCATCAATGACAAAGCACACACTGTACATTGTGGTGATAACGTAAAAACTGCGAGTGTTACCATGTCAAATCCTGGTATGGTCCACTTTTTAAGAGTGCATGGATATTTAGGGTATTAATGGCCAAAATGCTACGCTGTATTGATACTCAGTGGTGAGCATGTACCGTTCTGCTCGTAAGTGCTCCAATCGGATGCTGTCGCCTCAGGAATAACCTCCTTCTAAGTGTGATTTGACGTGTTTTTAATTCTGTTGGTGCTCTGTTTTGACTGTGTGAATTTGCCTTTTATTTATGGAATCTTAGAGATTGCTTACTGTGTGTTTACTTTGTGTCTATTACCTTTGATTGGCAGGCATGTCAGTCACTTTCTCTGCCTTGATATTTGAAGGCAGGCTCTGGATGAAGGTGTCCACTTTGACAAATGACTCCCCGTGGGCCTCTTTGTCGGTCTCCCTGATTGTGCTTTAATAGTCTTGTAAAAAATTTGTACGAAATGATGTTCTTCTTACAAAAAGAAAAAAAAAGTACACTTGTTTATAATCCTGGGAGGGAAACGTGTTGTGAGACTAAGGTATATTCAAAATAAAGTTTATGATTATTATCCATTGCATTTTCTTTTGATTGACACACAATAAAGGGTTTGGTGGTGTGGATTACCTCCAAAGTTTGTGAAAGTATTTGAACTAACTTTAAATTGTACTGTATATTTTATTTTTGTTACCCAAATACAACAGTGTACATTGAACAATGAATCATGACAAATAATTTAGTTTCTCTTCTGATTGAACCTTGATCACCATCTAACAATCCAAATGTGTTAGAAGAAAAGGAAGTGCAGTATGCTCTCCCAGTGTCTAGCCAACATCACTTCTGAATTTTGGCCAAAGTCAACAGTGTCGTGCAATAGAGCTGCGTTAGACAGAGGTCCGCAACATTGGATTTGGCTAAAGTACTTATCCATTAACGATGACCCAGAATCTCCCTTGGCTCATAAATTGACTGTAATTTCTCCTTTTCCTGTTGTATGTTGATCAAATGGTAAGTGACTTTCTCGTTAGCACGGCCTGCTTTACGAAAACCTCAAACCATCTGTGCTCAAGTCCAGATCCCTCCAGTCCCAAAGTTAATCGACAGGCTCATTTTACCCTTTACTTACTTTATTATGGACATTAAAATTGTCGACCAAGGTTCTGCACAAGTCCCTACGAGTGGCATAGAAAGCTAAATCCCTCAGGTGCTCTGGGACACTTTATATAGCACCAATTATACCTTTTTAGTATTTATTTAAAATGTTAAATATGGCTTTTATTGTAAGTAGCACATCTGGAAAATGACTGTACAGAGACCAATAATCTAACGATGTGTATTTTACAGAGCCAGTGACTGAAACGATTACACTGACTTATGAAATAGCACTTTCGGTAGAGGATTTTATCATCAGAGGTTAATTCTTTGTCATATTTTAGCCCTTTGGCATTTTTAATTTCTTTGGGTTATCAACTTTAGTTTAAAGTTTTATCATATCAGTTGAAAACCAAACCAAAATGATTTCCTTTAAATAAAACTTCTTTTATTATCATTGCCTGGCGGATCCCGTCATTTATGCCGAGATGACACAACCAATATAAAACTTCTTGTGATTCAACAGGATTTACCCTGCCTATACCTGTTGAATTTTTGATACTATTGTTAAGCTATTACGCTGCTAACGGAGAAATTCTAGCACTCACTTTATTTGAGGATGTGTATTCTGCTATTATTTGACTTTGGCTATATTTATTATGCTAAAATCCATGTTTCCGGTAACAGGCCGTCCTTGGACCGCTCCTCTCTGTCTTCTCTGGATAAGTTAAAATGTCAAGCCCTCATTGAGGAAAGCCTGCCTCTGGACTACATGTCATGAGTACAAGTGCAGCAGTAAATAACTCGGTTTACACAGAAGTTAGGCTCTGTTTTGTTTTTGATTGTTTGGCTTTGTCTAAATAACAATGGTTTGTTTTGAAATTTGAACTAAAAACAGTAATTATTCAAATGAATTTGTTCCCCCACATTTGGCTTTTCAAGTAATACACGACGACAAACGCGGATAACTGTGTCAAAATTATCAACAATATGAAGTCCAAGTGACTGAAGTTGTTCCAATATGGTTTTGAAGCAAATTGCAATTAAATCAAGAACTCTCTTCCCTGAAAATCTAAATAATTCAAAGCAGTCATTCAGTCACTTTTTGTGATTTATGGTATAGTCGGATTGAAAGTCGTCTTCACTAAACTTGCCCATTTGTTAGACAATGATAGAGCTTTTGCATGTGATTCCTTTACACAAACGCTCCCCTCATCTCTCCTGTTTCCCACAAACTAAACTCGTTTGTACCAACAAGTCCGCAGTAAATAATCCGGTCTTCATACAATACGTTTACAGAGAAAAAATGTCAGCCGTTTGTGGTTGTACTAAAATGATGTGCAAAGAGTGGGACCACCAGGGCATTTTTCAGCTGTTGTCTCTGCACCTCAATCCTCTTCTGTGTCATTTCACAGCATGTCCTCCTGTTTTTTGTCCAAAGGAGACTTTCATAACTGCCCCTATCCCAAATGAGGTCAGTGGCGCTTCATTTAAACATTTCAAACACTTCATGAAGGCATTGTTTGGCATCGGTACAAGGCCCAGTCACAAGTGCTGTCAGATAGATCTTATGACGCTTATTAGACACAAAGGGTTTCATTTCAGGCACGCTCAGATTGATATGTTTAGCATATCATTTTCTCCCCCTCACTATTTCCACTTTTACTGTTCTAGCTCACAAATGTCTGCAGCCTGAGGGCCAGCAGTCCCCTGCATGCAACCTCTACATTCTTAAGGCTTTTTTAACATATTAGATTACAATGATAGAGATTACAGTTTGGGAATGGCATTCTTTCAACCTGAAATAAACTGAATGGCTCCAGGGAGGATTAAAGAAATATATAAGTAAAAGGGCAACATATTGATTACTGGGATTTTCACAGCACCACTTTTGGCTGCTATAAATGTATGAGTTTACTACTTGTGGTAGCTAAATATTTGTTCAAAATATAAATATTTTAGATGTTTTCGACAGAGGATATTAAATATGACGTATGCAGGCTCAAACAAATAACAGCATTTCATGAAAATAAAACATTGTTGATTACAAATGTTTCCAGCCATTTCTCTCAAAACATCTTGATTTTATGTTGTTTACCTGCTCTGTTATTTAGATCCTTCTCAGTGATTCATTCGTTTGTCTTTATGCGTTTGTTTGTTGTAATTGCTGCAGTATGGTAGCAAAAACCTATCATGAACCTTTCATGTTGTTCTCTACAGAAAGTACGACCACAACACCAAATTTATTTGATGAGACCACAACAACACATGTGTGACATTATCAGGATTAGAGGCTTTTGATGTCTCACTGTGTAACTCTTAAATTACTATATGTTTATGTACTTAGCTACAGTTTTAAGAAAAGTGCACATTTGTGGCCAGGCTATATTAAACACAGTTTGCCAGTTAAATGTGTTACTTATACACATTTCTACTGTCCAAAACTACGTGTTACTCGTCCAGTCCAAGTTGATTTGGACAGTTTTGCTCACTTTCACACTCTTTCTTCAAAGTGTCACGTGATGATTTATATTGTTGTCGCTGTTTTCTTACCTGTAGAGGCAGTCCGACTTCTTTAGGACATTATCCCATGGGATGTATGTTTTGAAAAACATACATCCCATGTATGAAAAACATATATCCCATGAGACTATAAACCAGGACGATGGGGCCTTTTTACTCTCACACATCTGTGATATTGTCCTGAAGAATTCAGGCCTCAGATGACGCTGTCATCCTGCCTGCACCGGTAGGAAGACGGTGCCAAAACATAACATGTGTAAATCAGCTGGCAAGACACTTCACAGCAACATCACATGACCACTCTGAAGAAGATCACGAGTGAGCAGGTAAACAAACAAACTCTTTTGTGAAAAAAACTTGTGTATTACTGTAAATCCCCTGAGCTCAATGAGTTGTCCAAGTATTACCAGTGATATTTTAATAATAATAATAATAATAATGATAATTTCAGAATTGCACAATTGGCCCAAGCTGTGTATTAGGCCCTTCCTGTATGTACAGGTTCCCACTCCGAATATTCCTCTGGGCTTAAAGGTCACATAACACTGTTGCATTACCAGCACTCACCCTTTCCTCTTTTGACTCTTTTGTTTGTTTGCTTGATAAGCAGACCTCATGACTTGTGCATTTGCAGACCCCACTTAGTTTACAGTTACAAAAATGATGACTGATATTATTAATGTTACATAACAGAGCCAGAAAGTGGGGCAGACGTCTCTTATAGTGAGTTATTTCCTGTGGGCTGCAGGTGTCTGGTCATCAGAGCAGACATAACTGCATGTGTCTGGGTTAAAGACACATTTTTCTTTTCTACTGAAGCCAAACCTCCGCTGGGGCAAAACACCAGCCCACACGCATTTTGAAGACGCACGCATAGTATAACAAAAGTGATTGGCTGTAGTTAGTCCACTTTCCCACTCAAAGGTGACTGAGCTGACTCATACGCAAACCTGCAGCGCCAGCTTGTCCACTCACACACACTGATCGTTAGTGAGGGAGAGAGTAACAGCAAACACCACCACAGCACCAAATCAAAGGGTTGCGTGCACCGCGGTCATATGTGGTACAGTAAGAGACATTGAGTCATGCTTATCTGTGCCGTTAATGTACTTAAGCTAACAAAGTGTACAAGCCTAGTTCAAACATTGTTGTTGCTTTCTACTTTAAAGTGCTTTAATTGAAGCCAATCAGGTGTCCTCAGGGACTGTCTGTGGATCACTTGATGAAGCATACTGTGTACTAACCCTTTAAGCCCGAGGGTCACCCAATTGGTCGACCAAGTCTCTTACCAGGAGAGAATAATGTTTCACTGTGGCTGTTTGCTCATCAAACGTTGCTTCCCCAGGCATACGATTCTAGGCTAGAGTTGATTGAGTTGTTATATAAATACATTATAAAGCTGGGATCAGACCCTCCCTCCCTGGGTAATTTGACACCTTAATTAGCATCTCCCTTAAAATGTATGGACAGGTATTTCAACCAATCAGGCCTCTCAGAAATATTTTAGATATTTTTACAGTGGAACAATGAATTCTAACATTCGTGTAAACAGGAGATTGTGCTCACAAGAGTCAAATAATGTATGTACATTTGCGCATTTATGGAATTTTTATCTCAATATTTGCATTATTATGTGCATGAAAAGCACATAAATTATGTGGACATCTTAAATGACTGCCATATTATATCCTTTTATATGTCAGAATGTAATATTTTACCTGAATCCTTGATTTATGTTGATACATCGGCTCATTACCCTTCTCAGCAAGATGAATTCTCGCGATTCAATTTCACAAACTCTTGAGAATCCATCTTGTTAAGGGCCGTTCACACCGCAGCGTCAAAGCGCCCAGGTTACATTCAAAGTCTATATGGACATGCATCCAAAGCATCTACCCTCAAAATGTACAGGAGTCCAACTGGGGCGTCCGGCACAAATTTGGTTGCTGTGGTCTGACGGCGGCTTCAAAGTGTCCTGTTTACGTTCAAAGTCTATGTAGATGCGCTGGAAGCTCTGGAAGCTCTGGAAGCTCTGGAAGCTCTGGACGCTCTGGACGCTCTGGACGCTCTGGACGCTCTGGACGCTCTGGACGCTCTGGACGCTCTGGACGCTCTGGACGCTCTGGATGCGTGTCCGATGCAGAAGTTAAACAAAGTTGAATTTTTGGTGTTGTGATTGGTTGCGTGGCAACCAATCACAGATTACGCTCCAGTAACATACTTACGCATTTCAATATCCGGAAGAAGGACCAAAACAAGCCCTGCACTGGTAAATGTATTATCCAAACGCAGCTCTCTGAAGTATCTGGTGGACCCAGACAAGCCACTGAACTGTTCGCCTTAGTTTTTGGACTTTGTAAAGCAAGTACACCAAAGCCACTCTCTCAACAGCCACACCAGGAAATACAACTACTCCTCCACAGCGCATGTGTGCTGGACGCCTCGGACGCACATCTGCTGATGAGTTTAATTTTCAGACACGCATCCAGGCGTCCGGCGCAAATTTGGATGCCGCGGTCTGAATGTGCCCTCTCCGCTTCTCATTTCCACGCGGAATTTCCATGCGGGAAATATAATCCAATCTCCCGCTGATTCATTTGCAGTCCGCAAATGTTTGCGGGCCAATCACATGGCATTTAGGGCCTGCAGAGGAGAAAGGAACCAATCACAGAGCAGCAGTGTGGTTTAGGCGGAACAACCCTAACCAAAAAACTATTTAATGAGAAATATGGAAAACATGCACAAAATGGTGCTTTGTACATTTGTGGATGAGAAAGAGGACAGTATTAAACACAAATTTGATTCTTACGCCGTTGTGACGCTTTGACCAATCAGTGTCAAGTCTTTTTTTGACGTTCCAATGGCTTTCGCCGAGCGCCTTCCCAGATTGATTCATGTGAAGAACTCAATTCAGAGTCAGACACAGATCAATCTGGTGTGAGCCTGGTAAGCTGCTGATGCCCCCTCAATGCCAATTGGCACAGATTGGCATCACATGAGTTAAAATGCTTGTTCCTAATGGTTCAGGAGGTATTATCTTAATTTAGATACCAGGATTTCTGATGTAGAAATTTCACAGGCTGAGTGAAATTGCATTTTATATGTACTTTTTTTTTTTATCTGAGGATCTGTCAAAAAACCCTATGACCCAAAGAAGCGGTTCTGGTTCATGTCAGATCAGTTTCATATATTTCATGACCCTGATTGTCTTTCCTTTACCTGGTAAATCCAGACTGAAATCCTCTGTGTGGGATTTATAGTCCGGGCACCACTCGCTATTTAGGATACATAGCCTTGCACATTGTTCATCTATAATTTAGAACCTTTAGCAACTTTATTGCTCATTGATTTTTGTTTCTTATTTTACTTTGCTTTTTCACCTTTCAATCATGTCCATCTGAACTCGGAAAGATAAGACCAGGGCCCAGACTACACTTCTTTGTATCTAATAGAAAAAGTGTGTGGTCTTGGCTGGCCCGGCAACTCTTTCCTTTGTTGTCTTTATAGTTAAGCCAAAAATGTATTAAAAGGGAAACTATTCTTCACAGTTGAGGTAATTTTATTGAGATGTTGCTGGACTAGCATGACATTTTGTTTAACCTGTAACAACACTGGCTGCTGCTTGAGCAATGCTTTTGGTTTTGATATTGTAGAAATGTGGAAAAGTGGTACAGGTGTATGTTAGTGATGACAGCATAGAGGAATGCTCCGCAGCTGCAGAACAAGACATAATACTCACAAATAAAATGACCATATAAACTGAAGGCAATTTTTACTCAAAACATTCAATGTCATATTACATCAGTACAACCCAAAGAGTGTAGACAGAAAAAAACCCACATACTTCATAAAATGCAATTGTTGCACTATTTGCATCGTCCTTATCTGGTGTTTGAGCCAAAATGCTGTAAACTATAGAGATCAGCCTCTGAGCACAATGAGACAATGCTATCAAATATATCTGGGACTTTCTTTGCAAAAGTGTTAATGGATGTTTACAATAAGACTGTGATTGTTTTGTATAAAAATTACTTACTGGTGATATTTCACAATTTGGTTCGAGCTTTGAGTGCCCAGGTGTATGTGTGTGTCCCACACAGTCAGTGTCACTGGCGTGTGTCTGTGTGTGTGTTGAAGGCAGGTCAAACCTGGGTCTGGATAATTTGCCACAGATGAAACTTGACTCCATTGCAGTCCACACCAGCGCACGTTTCAAAGCTGCAGGAAAGCTATTAGCACCTGGTGAGCCCCTCGTCCCCCCTCCTGTCCTCTCTCTCCCCTCAGTGCACCCTACTACAGCTCTCTCGCCCATCTCACCTCTGGCTGCCCCACCTCAGTCCATAAAAGCCCACATGAATGCTGCAGTCCTGCTGTGCTGCTAAAGTCTGTAGATTAGCCCATGTGTATCAGTGCGCGCCTGTGTGTGTCTGCGGAGTGTAGCATACTGCACACACTTCCATTCAACAGTGTGGGACCTCTGTGGACCTATGTGGACCTGTCTTTTACACACGTGGAGCCAGTTAGCAGTGAATGAGGTGCCAGACATGCATGCAGCAGCTGCCATGCAAACAACTGCGTATGGTCCAGTCACAATATGCATCCAGCCGGAATTCCAGGTCAGATCACCTGTACTGTCTTTGTTGCAACCCAAACCATGAGTTAATCTTAAAATGTTAGAGAAAGAAAAATTAAAAATCCCTTAACAAACTGTTGAGATTTATATTGGGGTGGCAATGGAAATTATGATCCTGTTGATTACTCTAAACACACATGTCTAACACCCTCCTCGTTAAATTTCAAATACAACTTGCCATTGAGTTGTAAGGCAGAACAGGGTTGTTAAATTCCTCTATAGATTTTCCAGAAGTAGCGATAGGGCAATACTGCAGTGTAACACCCAGAGGTAACAAAGAGTAATATCAATTTAACAGTCTCACGTTGCGTCTGAAAAACATGAATTAACAGATTTATAGAAGTTCACACATGTGGGCCAGATGGTATAATTGTGCTTGTGCATCATTTCTGATTTATTTGGAAAGCTTGCAAACTAAAACTGAATAGTTTGGGTCCAACAAGTAAAAGAATTCTTTAAAAATGGATAGTATAATAATCACATCACCACTGTGACGTCAGTTTGAATGGAATATTACAAATGTGCTGACAGTGGAGAAGATTTCTTTAAATAAATTAGAGGACCACCTTCCCCAAGATTTAATGTTTGGTGCTAACCTGTTGGCTGAGGTGAGGGAGTGGCAGCCAGCTAACATTAGGATTTGTATGGCAAACTAATAGATAAACAGACAAGCTATTATCAGGAGTAGGATAAACGTCAGAGTTCTCAGAATCAATCCGCAGATTGAGAATCAGTTTTGGATGAGAGCCAAAACGGCTTGTTTTTCATAAACAGTGTCCAGATGACTACAACTGAATCTTTTTCTACAATGGAACATTCCGAGATGAATGAGAGGGATTACACCAACCTGTTGGAGGCTTTCATTGTGGATTTATAGTCCCTTTAAAACATACAATCACACTGAAATGGTCAAGTCTAGTCACAGTGTAAAATGGTAAATGAACATTTCAACCAGTGTGCACAAAAGGAACTTGAAATCAAGGTCTCAATTCATCCATTCACACTAAAACACAATGAGGTGAGATGGGCGGCACAGTGGCAGAGAGGCTAGCACTTTTGCCTAACAACAAAAAGACCGCGGGTTTGATTCCTGGGCCTGTCTGTGTAGGATCTGCATGTTTCTCCTGGTATCTCTGTTAACTCTGGGCTCTCAGGTTTCCCCATCAACCAATAGGTCAAAATCCTGACTGACCAAGCCCATAGCACAATAATTTGGGGATGCAGCAGCCACTTCTCCTGACAGATTGCCCCTGCAGCATTGAAGGATGTGTCAAATGCAGAGACAATAAAGTGAACCTTAACTTTAAGTGTTACACAAGCTTATCTTCTCTTTAACCACTCTTTTTAACCTGTTGCTAAATTTAATTATCTAAGTCAGCTGTGTTGATGGGCATTAGGGCTTTCGAGTGTGCTAACCAGCTCACTATCTAAAGCTATAATTGGATTTATGTGCAAGAATGTTTTCCAAAGCCACACTTGTGAAAGAGGTCCACATCTGCTGGCCATTAGCAGTGGACATAACATACAACAGAGAGAGGAAAGCCCCCAACGCCTTGATTCATTGGACCACTGCGCGCCTTTTATTGCAACTGAGGAGTAGACTTCAATGCAGCCTTGGGGCTTGGTGAGCCCTGCTTTATCTCTTTTGGTCACTTCACTCTGCAGGTTTAGATTTCTTACGTTTTTCCACCTGCAATTCCCTCAGTCACCTTACTATCGCTATGCCTTGTTTTACTTCACAAATTGATATAATATTTGTTGATGTTTGATTTGAATTTACACAATATTGAAAATCATAATAATTTGAAACTTGATATATGTCCTCCCTTCTCTCTCATCCCCATTTCACACTGAGCTGTCCTGTCTGATAAAGCCTACGGGCCAAAAAAATCCTGGAAAAGAATTGTTGGATATATTTTTAATTTTTGTCTAAATTCAGTTCAATTTTTTTTTTTTTTAACGCCCAAACTCACAACAGTAGTTGCCTCAAGGGGCTACAGTGGAATAAAAACAGAATAAACAATGTTCATAGGGACTTGGTAATGTCCTATACATAAATGTGTTCTACTCCTTAAGCTTATTTCTGCTGGGTGTCACATACTTGTCAAAGGCCATTAACTGAGTACCGTGACTTTGTTGATAGTGGCTGTGCACTCAAAATCTGATTATTGTCACATTTCTGGAGTTATTCAAGAATTGAAATGACATGTGGGTAATATGATTTCACTAGCAAGGACCACAACCCCAGCTACAATGAAAAGTGTTTATTGACATACGAAAAGCATGAACAACCCCCATCTAGGAGATACATTTGAATAATTAGAATAATTAAAAGGGGGTGAGAGGGAAGGGCACAAAGTCACAAACATGGATGTGTGTGACCTGGATCTTATCTTCATTTGTTTATGATCATGGGCTCACATCAGATATTGTGGTTAACATGTAACTTTGACTCAAAAGGTCGCAAAAGTTTTTGTGCGCATAAACATAGCCACTGTATGGTCTTAAAGTAAGGTGCACAAGTCCTAACAGGGAAACTTGTCCCATACATTTGAGCCATCCTTCAGCGCTGCCGGGGCCACCTATTAGGAGCAGAAGCCAACTGTAGTGCAGCACCCTAAGACTGTTTTCTGGACTTTGGGTTACATGCATCGGGTGTCCCTGGAAGATTTGTCTATTGCGCACGCTTTAGGATAAAGCAAAACAAAAATACTTGAAAGAATCCCAGACATGGGGAGAACATGCAAACACCATGGCAAAGGCCACACAGATATATGGAACAGGGAAGGTGTAACTGAGAGTCAAACACAAGATTTCCAAAAAACGAAATGAAAAAACTACCCCCTAAACCTTTAGGAGAAGCCTATAAAAACTCCTGAAATAGTAAAAACATTCTAATGGTCACTTAGTACTTTGTAGGAATTAACAAAATAATACAACTTTTAATACACCAAATGCTTCAAAGATTAAACTATGAAACGATTGATTTTCTTGTTGGAGTAAACTATTTCCTACATTTCTCTTTTTTTAATATATATCTACTTACATCAGTTTGAAATTCAAACACTACTTTTTGTCTTTCCATTTTCCCGATTTCTTCCTACTTTTTGGCTTCTTGCTCTGGCTTTCTCTCCCTGGCAATTTATCTATGTCAGTACAACTTCCAACACTCAACCTTTCCCAAAGCGAGGATGTCCTGTCTCTTGATCTCTCAGTAGACATGGGGAGAAGCGAGCAAGGCGGTCCGAGCACCCTGTGACCCTCATCTGTCATGCGTGAGGGGAAAAGCACCTTCCTAATTGGGGGGAAAACATTGTGGGGCTGGGTGCTGTTAGGGAGCTTGTTATTGTAGTATCGTTGGGGTCAAAGGGGGAAAAGGCTAGATCACACTGATGATTGTAGTCTCCTGCTCCTTCAAGACTAGCAATGGGGAGATAAGTATTGTGTTAGCAGTTCTGAATGGAGATAAAATAATGAATTACACAGCAACCTGCGCTGAAAATGGTCAAGAGATGAGTGTGTCAAACTTTAACGCACAGATTGAGACTCATGTAATTTAATGGCAAATGCATTTCCTTGGTTTAGGACTGGCACAACTGTTTTGAGATTCCCAATGACAAGGACATTCATCATATTTCCGGAGCCGGAATCAGTCGCATGCCACTGCAGCCGGCTGCACAGGGCCTAAAATGTCTGCTATCCACTTGACCACTGAGCAGCACTGCTCTTTTTCTATTAGTTGTATTGACTCTATTTACCTATACCAGTATACTGGATGAAATCATCACCGATATCAATACTAGCACCCATATATCGGCAATCCCTGACAATCACCATTTAGTATTGTAACATTGCTATAATTCCAAAACTATGGCAATTTTGCAGTTTTATTCATCTCCACTATCCATACATGTGAATGAATTATTTCAAGCCAATTATTACATTAGCGGTTTTATGGAAATTGCCTTGAGACCACTTATTCAATTCTAAGCAGTTTTTGACACACAAATCACAAATTCAAGAGTGAACTTTCTTTGGAGTAGCCCGTTGTTGGTACTGGCACGGAGCTACA
The DNA here is from genome assembly GCA_015082035.1 of Chaenogobius annularis. NCBI lineage: Eukaryota > Metazoa > Chordata > Actinopteri > Gobiiformes > Gobiidae > Chaenogobius > Chaenogobius annularis. The sequence continues at coordinate 166,503 of BJKM01000004.1, read as the reverse complement.
GAGAGAAAACCAGTTTGATAGTGAGTGCTGACAGGGTTTGGCCTTGGAATCTTTGAGATCTGCTACTCCTTCTGTAATGATGAATGCTGCGCATCTCCTGCAGTTCAAGGCTCGTGCCATAGTTTACACTAGTATGAATAAGCTAGTATAAATAAGCATTTTACATCTGCTAATAAAATACAGTAGAAAAATGTTTGCTGAGACACGAGGTGATTCCCCCTGTTGTTTGTGAGCTTGGATCAGAGACACTTCTCCCCCACATATATTTTTCTGATGATTTCTTATGGTTGACTTATTTGAAAATAGGGAAAATAAAGGAGTTAAACTGTCTATTTTCCTACACATTGCTGAACAACTTTCCATACCCTAATTACCAGCACTGAGACATGACTGACATCTTGGATTCCCCTGCATAAGACCAGGGACTGTGTATGAGAAATAAATCATGCAAGTTAATACTCCCATCGCTTTGGTCTGTTATGAAAGAAACCACCCACTTCCAACATCTTCTCCCTCTAAGCATAATCGGCTGTCAAAGCTAACTTATTTAGCCCTCACTTGTGGAGGTATGTTGGACCTGGTGCTGCCGAAGTTCAAAAGGTACCAATTTGATTTTCATACAGTCTGGATTTCTTCTTCTACCCTGACACTGATTGACGTTGTGGGCGAGACGTGTGGTGTGTGCTGTTTGCTGCACCTTCTGGACGACAGCCTCAGAGCTTGCAAAGCATGCAGAACGCTGGACACCTGTTCCTATGTGTGCACACCAAAGGGAGCGAGAAGGACCACAGAAAATGAAATGACCTGCACGCGCCTTAATGAGGAAGGGACCAGCGTCTGGCATTCAAGGCGGATTGCTTTATTCTCTCTCTTTCTCTCTGGAGACATTTAAGCAGGCTGCCTGTTAACAGCTGAAGTGTGGATAACCTGTCAAATGAGGGTTAGGGCCCAACAAAAGTCCAGGACACTGGTTCCTGAATAGGATAACTTCCAGCTGCTCAACGTTTAAAATCTCCTATTGTGCCTCTAGGGAATGTGGGCTATGAAGGTTTAACTGTAAATGGCTGTGATAGATTGGATATAGGGCATATTCAATCTGTAATAATCAAAGTAAGTGATAGATAAAGCAATTATCTTAGATAGATATTAGCAATTTCCCTCTCCTAAACATTTTTAAGGCATTTTTTTATGTAGCTTTAGCTGATCAAGCTGACAATATTATGCCACTGAGTCTTGGCAGTACATATGTCTTCATGCCTCCTTGTCCCATAGGATGTCTTTGACCGGAAAATATTTCCCCCCTCCCTGGTAGACATAATTCTTATACATCAGTTGATTTTCATGAGAACTGTGGAACTCTGTTTAGTAGCGTAAGTCCCTAACCAACGTACATCGTGACGGTTAGATCAGAAAAGTTAATAAAAACTTCTTTTTTGTTTATTTGTTTGCTTTACAGTGCTTTGTGGAATAGCACTTTTTTTGTTTATGGAAGACTCTGTGACAATTACCTGTTTCCCACCTCGTCCACCTGTGCTCCTGGTGTGTAGCTCTTAGCCCCCTCAGGAGTCAGTCACTATACTTAGGGCCAAGAGCTCTTTGGAAACTGCTCAAGAATCCAATCTGCCTTATACTCTGTCTGTTTCTGAGCCAAAAAAAAAAAAAAAAAACAGACTAAAGGAACGATTGTCTTAGCAAAAGCTGATAGTCCTGTGAAAGCGCAGGTTCTGCGGTCCTGTTGAGCACCATTTTGTGATTAATGTATAATTGGGGATGGGGCGTGGGGGATAATAATGACTAATAATAATGAGAAGTCAATACAAAAGTTATTTTAGAGCAAGCTTTGCTGTTCAAACGCCTTTTATTTTGAAATGTTCTCCCGGATGCTGAGTAACTTGAAGCGCTTGATGTTAGTTTGTGGGGCGCTCATGGGGCGCTTTGAGCGCAGTACAAAGTGGAGTAAAAGGGTTGAACCGAGGACGTGGGGATTGCTGGAAGTCTCTCATCAATTTGAGGAAGACGAGACCCGTCCTGCTCAGTCAGCCGCACTCCACACACGCTTCAGTACATCTTTGGGTATCTAACCATGAGGATTTACGCATCAATTTACCAAGCCTTGTTCTGCGCGCTCCTCACAGCTCTGCACACAGGTAAAACTAATATTTATTAATTATCAAAATTCCAGGGTTTCAATACGCAATTTATCTTTTGGCCTTGTAAAAAAAAAAAAAAAAAAAAAAAAAAACGCATTCAATCAAACGTATTTTAACGAGTTACAAACTGTTTTGATAATACAAAGTTGATAATATTTATGTGACTAGTGCAATATGATGTCTAATATAATCAGATTTGTATTAGCTACGAACTTCTTGACTCAGGTGCCCACCCGTGTTTGCCCGTGTTTGTTCTCACTTGTTGAACTTGTGCGCGGTATCACTTGTAATAGTCAGATGTGTCAGATCGCGTTGAGACGCACCTGAAGTCCCGTGCCTTAAGGCGTCTGTGCGTGCGCGCCAACTCGCTCGGTTTGCATCTGCTCAGGGATTACTGCTGCCATTAAACTTTTATAGAGGTCAGAATAATTTGTGTAACAAACACTGGTGCAATAGTCTGTAATGCATGTCAGATAAAGACCAGAGTTTTGCAATGAAGATGCAAGGATGCGCGAGCCATCGGGTCGTTCATTCAAACACCTGCTTTGTATGTGCCTTTTGATGCCCTGATATTTTGTTCTCATAATGAAGAGTCCTCCCAATGAATCATTACAAGAAAGGTTGAATAAATCAGTGGGTCTACAATTTTCACCTACAGGGCTCTGACCCTGACCTCTGACCTCTGTGCAATTGGAGAAACAAAAGTCAAGAACATGGTCCTATTGGTATTCTGTGCCTGTCCCACCAGAAACATTTGTGAAGAAGAGGGGTGGAGGGCGAACATCTGGACAAAAGTCCAGTCAGTTCCCCATCTCTCTGAAGCAGATGTAATGTCTGTTTAATTCCCAGACAGAACCTGCGTCTCTCTTTGTGCAGCTGTGCAATGAAGCAATTTAGTTTGATTATGTTGAGGAGTGATGCGCTTTTTTAAAGCGTTGAATCAATGTGGCATCAGTATTGAATATTTCAAATGGAAGTGAAAGCGCAGGTCACTCATCACATGTGCATTTTGCTCTGTTAAACTCGAGACACACGTCTGTGCTTAGACCAATTTCTGCCATTTTGTATTAAATCTCATCACTCCGTAGCCCTGATGGAGCAGCTTTAATTCTAATCGTCTCCCTGAGTAATTTTGATCTGAAGATAGCAGAGGTCCGACTGTGAAAAGAGGAAGAGCCTAAGTGAAATCTAATTGAGCAGGCTCGCCAGACATCAGGGCTGGAACAACAGTGTGATGAGTGCCAGATGTGGTCTAGTGGAGCCTAAACATTAATAACACGTCCGCCCCAAAAACCATTTTCAACCACGAGGAGCCACAGTTTACAATATCTTAAGTACACACACAACGCTTAGTGTTGGATTTTGGCATGAGACTGAATACCTGTAACTTAGTAGCATAACATTTTCATCTGAAAGTTATACCACACTTAAGCCTTATTATAAGAAAGAGGAAACGACTGTAAATAACCATAGTGCATCTGAAGCTTGTGGCCTCAGGAGACAGCAGAGTGGAGACATGTTCTGTTCAAGGATGTGCCTCTAACTTTGACCAGTTGGTAGCACATGATGGATTTGTATTACAAAGGATTCATAGGTAAAATATAGTTTTGTCCTGCTTTTGAACCCATGGATCTCCTATACCATGTATGCAATGGACTCTTTGTGTTTTGTTTGAAGTTTATCTTCCAAAGAAATAGTTTTAAAAGGTCTATAAATAAAAGAATGATTTATAATACTCTGTTTCTTTTGCACTGTTGACAGCTCCATATTTATGTACATGCACCATTTCACTTTAAAGTGTTGAATGCCAATAAAGGAAAGACAGAAGATAGGGTGACACTGTAACTTTAAAGTTATCTGCAATTACTCCTTCTTCTGTATCAAATCATTATGAAGTTACTGTAGTTAAACAGCAGGAGGTTTAATAAGACTTTAATGGCTGGCCTTAGAGATCACTGTTGGATCATGAAGTTAGAAATAACCTCCCTCCGGCATCTCAGATATCCATAAAATATATCTGTAATAATAGCATAATATAACGTAAATATACTGCGGAGCAATAAAACATACTACTGGATTATTTTGGACAATGGTCTATGGCAGTAAAATATATGATATGCTCCATGACCATCTCAAAGTGAGACAGAACCAAGTATGCGTTTGCACTGACATTACTTTTTTGGCTGTGTTCACAGTTCAGTGCGTATTTAAACTTCACAGGCTGCCACAATCATCTGAAGGACAACAGCAGGAGGTGTTTCCACATGGACACACTTCTACTGTATGAAATAGTGTGTTACTTTAACATGGACCACAAAGATAAACCTAAGACACATAAAACCTTTAGAGCTTTTTGTGGCCTTCACAATGCTCATGCATCAGAGGAGATAGTAGTATGTCATCTCTGCATCTGGAGGAAACAGCACTTTATGAAGAAACAGGAGGCCACACAGGCTTAGACTTACTCCAGACTTAGTACTTTCCTCCATTTCACATTTTTTCAGCCACTCAGTGAATCAGTAGATTTCTCTCCTATGTTATGCCAAGCACTACTCGCTATGAAACATGTAAAGGTGTAACAATAATGATTTTGCAACTACCATTGATAAAAATAAATAAATATGATTCAAGAACAACAATCCTCAATGAAGTGTTCTCTGTGTTTTAGGACACTGCAGAAGAAACCATCAGTGTTTACAGAAGTACGAGAAGACAGAGAACCACATGTTGGTTTGCACAGACTGTCCACTCACCCCTCTGGTACGAAACAGTCGATCACCAGAGCACTGTGCCCGCAAGTGCAAAAAAGCAAAGAAAAACTGCAGGTGAGATTGGTTTTGTTGGATTTATACCTGCCTTGTACTTTCTATGGTCACACTATGGGCTGCTGTTAAAACTTGCATTATTTGGATACTTTTTATGTTCATGGCACGATTATCTCTGATCTCCTTTTTTCAGGGCTTTCAACTTTCGAAGGCACAGCCAGAAATGTCATTTGCTTCCATTTGACCGTTTCGGCTCTGGTGTGCAGAAGCAGAGCAACTCTAACTTCACGGTGTATGAGAAAAAAGGTGACTGTCATTAGCCCTCCTTTTGCATCGTGTTTTGAGAGCATCGACAGTTGTATATATAGGTAAAGTAAGTCATCAAACTTGCCTTCATTGCTCTGGCTGGCTGCAGTGCGGAGAGTCACACGCACAATCATAGATGACTAAAGACAAAGTAAACAAAAATATTGTTTACGAATGAAGTTCAGGTTTTCCTCAGTCCTCACTTGTGGAATCTCACACTAAAGTATTTACAAAAACTCCTCCTTGTGACATTTAATGAACTTGAGGGAGTTTTCTGTTCATAATAACACACAAACTGGGACATACTGAAACACTCATCTCCATGTCCAAACATGGTAAGAGACAAAATATATTCCAGGTGGTCAATGTTCTGCATTAAACAGGCTTTTAATTAAATGCACTATGGAGCAAAGAGGATCATATACTTGAAGATGTTTGTAATGATTGTAATCTGCTTGCCCTTCTCAGATTATATCAGAGAGTGCATCATTGGGACCAACAACTACAAGGGTCGTAGATCATGGACCAAGTCAAACATCACATGCCAAGCTTGGTCTGATAACATCATCAACGAGCACACGTAAGTCTGTCTCTTTTGCAATAATACTATACAGACAAGAAGAGGGCATTTAACATTGTGTTACCTGGCTATGGTCATTTCTTCTTCATTTCATTGTCCAAACACATTTGTTGATAAGTGAATAGAACATAGAATGGCATTCTAGACAACTACAAGTAAATCATTGTCAAAGAATAACTGACTGTCAGTGTCAGACAGGCTCATAGTTTCAGAATAATCTATCCATCACACTTTTATGGACACATGCATGTACCTTGCACATAGGACAAAGACATGAATCAAGATTTTTTGCTTGCATTGATCAATCAACATTTTTGATTTTATTTTCAGAATCAGAATCAAATCACTTTATTCATGCCAGAAGGGTAATTCAGTTTGTAGGTATTGCTCAGAGGAATACAAAATACACATTCACAGCCAATACATCAAAACAAGCAGTGACACAGTGTTGTCAGTTCAGTAGATACAAGCAGAGGGTTCACATCCTCTGGGTTTAAGTGCAAAAGGGTTTAAGTGCAAAAGCACTTGTTGAGGGCTTTCAGTAGTAATTGTATGATTTAAATTGTATTTGAATTGTATTTAATAATAAGCAATTTGACACAAAAAATTCCTCAAATCCTGAACTTTGGTCCAAGGACAGATGACTGCCGCTATTAAACAGCAAAATGATTAGAATTAGAATGAATTGCACAACCCTATTTTCAGGGTATTTTACCTTCTTTCAGTTTTTTTTTTTACCTCATTCATATGTCCACAGTGCACTTCCTGCAGTTCATGCCATGTACATTACTGAACAGTCGCCTTTCAAAGCTTGTTCTCATAATCCCAGGTCTTCCACTAGCTCTTTCCCTCTGTGTGGCTGATACAACACAGGCCTGTGTCGCTGATTTAGTGATGCCTATCCATCCCGCTGCATCTCAGGGGTTAAAGGAAAAGGGGAGGCCTTGAAGATGAATGCTTATCCAGAATTTAGTCCAATTTCTTTCAACACAAGCAGGGGATCTCCTCCTAAATGAGCTTTTTTTTTTCCATCGCTACAGGATTTCAGGTGTATCCCAAATATTTTCCCACTGGTTACAAGACATTGAGAGATTAGTAAATTTGAAAGGACAGCGCTGGCATCTACCACTTCTCAGTAATTACACTCAACCACATGAAAATAAAAGATGGAAGTAAGAGCTTGACTTCATGTACGCAGCTATATCTCATGTCTAACAATGGTACCTGGAATCCTAGAAAAATACTTTATATTGTAAATGATTACCGTAATATTCATTGTATCTTAGCTCAAAATTGTTGTTTTAAATATAAACAATTCTAAGTGGGGCTATAATGACAAAAATCAAATAATGATTTAATCCCTGTGACAATCTGCATTTTCATTTATTTTTTGTAAGGTTTTTCTGGCCTGAAGGTTTTTCTCTAGTTGTAGCATGAACCGGAAAGAGAGTGGGGAGTATAGACATTAGGCAAATGGCAAAGGGTTGAGGGCTGGAATTGAACCCATAGCGTTGAGGTGGTGGCAACCACACATGTGCAATACTCTTATCCACTGTACCACTGGCGAGCACAGATCTGCTATTTTAAGATAAAATAAGAGAACCGTTTTTTGTCCCACAATTGGGAAATTCCAGGGTTGCAATGCATAGTTGAAGGACTGCAGGAGAATAGAAACATCCTATCAAAAATCAAGATAAATAACTTTAAAAATATACTTAAATCTAACACAACACTGTACGAGTAGAGTAAAAATATAAGGCTACAACAGTATATGCTACGTTTTTGTAGAATAGAATAGATTGGAATATTGTGAACTTTATAGTCCCTAAAGGGAAATTTGTCTTAAAATCAACAACCATTCAGTATAAGTACATTTTTGAAAAAAAAGATTACAAATATATAACAACAAGTAACAAAAAGACAGTGCTTTTAATGGTTAAGTACGCAAACATTTAGAGTTCAGTAATTTAATACATTTGGGGATAAAAGACTGCTTTTCTGTGTACTTACACTCTTCCTCCTCCTATGGTCAGTCTCTGTCAGACACTGCCTCAGTGACAGGGGTATTTAACCGATCACAGTGAAGTGTGAACTCTCAGGAGAGACAGTTATATTTAGCTCTTAAAGACAGTATAAAGCAGAATTGTGATCAAATGTAAATAGTGATCTTAGCTCAACAACATTTTGATATCATTTTTTTCTGGCCTATCGCCCACCTCTACTTGTTAGGGTCAAAGAGTTCTTTACTTAAGAGAGATTTGGTGCCACTGGAGTTACCTAACATAGACTCATCCTGCTGCGTGATAGTTAGCGTCATTAAGAACTACGCACCACTGGAGCTTCAGGTACCTATTATTTTCACGCTCAATTGCTTGCTGTGCAAAAGGTGATTTCCCTTCAAAGACGAGGACTTCCACCTGGTTGTCAGTGTTTAATGTTGGAGCCATGATAGATGTGTAAAAATACATTGGAAAATATCAGTGTTAATCATAACTAACACCATAATTATGTATAAGCAGTATGTGAAAACATTTTTTACTGGGCACAAAGTCCTGATAAGCATCATGTTTTAGGTCCTTGTATAAACATATATGTTTTCAAAAGTATAGAATAAATTGAGGATTACATCCTTTAGCATGTCCACATTTTATTGGATGAAAACTTTAGCTCTTGTCTTTACATGTTATTGCATTTTTGTGATGTAGGGCATTTCTCAATGACATCACAGACAGACCTCATCAGCATGTTCATAATGAGGTGTGTGTATCGTGTTTGCCTGCTCTCCAGGAGGAGCAGGTTTTGGCAAGAGCATGAATAACTGGTCAACATCTGTTAGCACAACATCATTATACATAGCTAACTTTCTCCAAAATGTAGGTTTTTTCAGACTGTAACCACATGCTGTAATGTAAGGAGCACTTTAACATCATCATATTAACAAGACTTTGAGCTGGTGAGTTCTATTGCATGTTACAGGTATTTGTTTATTCCACTTTGAACTATACTTAGACTTAACACAGTCCTCGTGCTATCTTCGGGTCTTGATGACCCACAGGCGTCTGTAATAGAACCCCCTCCCTACACAACATGAAACCGTGTTTTTGTTGTATTGTGTGTTTGTTTGTTTCATGCTTGTTTTTGTTGTTGTTATGCGTGGAGGGAAAAAAAAGTGTTTTCAACCCATGCAATATCTTTGAGGGTAGCACAAAGGTGGTGAATTTGTTTTGTGGCACAATCTGTATTGTAATTTGTGATGTCCTTCTTACAGTGCCTGATTACTGGGTTAACTTGTAGGTTTCCTCTCCTTCTGGCTTGAATAATGTTGCGCATTAGCGTGGAAGCCTTGCGTAAGCCCCAGGGTATTGAGGGGAGCAAAGCAGACTTCCCCAAGAAAAGAGTCATTGCCTGGGGTAGAGGCTGCTGAAGGGAGGGTCAGCACCAGGACTGCACATGTTGTTTCTTTTGCATCATTGATTTCACACCGGGACACTGTCGTTTTGCTCAGTAGATTAGCCTCAGCTTGTCTTCTTAAAAATAATAACTTTCTAGACTTACATTTCTTCTCAAATGTGTTAGCTGTGTGTCTCTAGGTGGGAGGGAACTCAGTCAGCATGGATCAGGGGGTGCTGACACACCAGCTTTTCATCATCCTGCTCTGACAGAGGACCAATTTCACACACTGTCCATTTAGTGCAGTCATCCCCTTCCTTTCCCATTGTTAGATACCATATGTCTGGACCAGCAAGGCTTTTTTCTCCAAATGTCCGTGCTACAGTCCCTTGTTCAAGCTGACATGATGGAGTCGATGACAGAGAGGGATTAGGTTTAAATGTGTTCAAAGGCTGCCAGAAAAAGACTTGCATGGGTTACTCCAAGTGGTTCATAGCATTGTTCTGTGTGGCTGAAGGTTACTGTGCTGTGACAGGCCCTGGCTGCTTCACACTTGAGTAAAATGTCTTATGGTAGGAATCACAGGCAACACTAAAGGTGCATGTAAGCCATTCATGTTTTCCACAGAAGTTTCCAAGTGGTTATTCTTAAACTGTAGCATGGACATACAGTAACCTCTAAAGTTTATTTGGTCTGTCGTGGATAGCACAGCAAGCACAGAATGACATGACCTTGAGTATTAACTGTACTGTTCTATGTACAGAGGTATTCTGTAAAATATTTTTTCAAAGGTAATCATCAGTTTGATTAATGTCTATCTCCACACCTTGCAGGTTTTATCCTGATAGGTATCCAGCGCACGACCTGCGAGAGAATTTCTGTCGGAATCCCAACAACGATCCTGGTGGTCCCTGGTGCTACACCATTGACCCAAATGTACGTGCTGAGGAGTGTGGCATACCACAATGTTCAGAGGGTAAGACCCTCCCAACCACTTCACTAGACAGACACATGCTAAGTGTAGAGACAAAATATGGCACGTAGTTCATTCTTTTAGAGGTAACCAAGTACATAATGATGGTGTAAGGTTGGATTTCTTAGTTTTTGCGCAGGCCTTGTTGCATTGTTTTGTTACCTGCTTGATTTGGAATGTTTAGTAAATTAGCTTTGTACCTATAATCTGGCATATATACATTTATTCAATTCAGATGTTCATTCATGTGCATTATCCCTATTAATAAATAAATACAAATAGATACATACATGATGCTTTAAGACTGTGCGTCTCTCCACAGAGGAATGTATGAAGTGTAATGGGGAGGATTACAGAGGCAGAGTGGATCACACAGAGAGTGGCCGGGAGTGCCAGAGATGGGACTCGGTGCGTCCCCATAAACACCACTTCCAGCCCAAAAAGTAAGAGAAGCGTTTTCTCAGAATGCACTTACACACCTGGCTTGTGCATCAGAGATATCCTCTGGAGGGACAGACCTCACGCACTGTCCTATGGCCTCATGTGTTTTTCTTTTCTCTCTGTTGTCAGGTACCGTGACAAAGACTTAAAGGATAACTACTGTCGTAACCCAGATAATCGCTTGCGTCCCTGGTGTTACACCATGGATCCCAAAAACCAATGGGAGTACTGCAACATCACTGTGTGTGGTAAGAAATGGTTCAAGACAATTTATATTACCAAACAAAGCATCTCTTTAAAACATATATTTTTTGCATTTCCCCCAAAAAGAGTATCTTGTAAAAGCATTTTGTGACAAATCAGACCACTGCATGCTGTGTGCAGCTAATAATTAAGTATTTTACTTACTTTGGCAGTCCATCCCTGCTTCACTTTGCCATGCATAAGCCTAAAAATAAATGGATGGCAATATTAATGATGTACCAAAGATTTGTAACAGCTAGGAACTAGATTTAAATACACTTCCTTCTTTCATGTCATTGCACATATTGACAGCCTGACCGACAACTCGATAATGTACACCATAACTCTTTCTATCGGGCAAGTTTTAAACTAAACATTCATAAATATATGAATAAAAAAATATAAATACAAATATAAACCACATATTTAAAACATTAATTTAAAATTGTATTTTCTTGATTTCAAAAGCAAAGCAGAAGGTAGCAATAATCTGCTTTTGGGGAAAAGATACACTGACTTTTTTTTGTACTGAATTAAAAAAACAGCTTTATCAAGGTCAACCAGGTGAATTTCAAGACAAGGTATTTTTCTACACACTTTAAAAAAAAAAAAAATCATATTCAATGATATATAATATATACATTATTAAAGAAAATATATTAAAAAAAAAATCATAATGCTTTGGGAAAAGACCTTCTTACACACTGACTTTTTTAACATTGTACTGAATTTTTAAAAATTAAACAGTTTGGCTTTAGACATCTAAAGAACAATATATGTAATGGTCACAATTCAGACAGCTGGCATGAATTCAAACAAAGATTTCCATCGAGGCATCGTAAATTTTTTCTCAATGCACACTAAAAAAAAAAAAAAAAAAAAAAAATTCATGAAAATAATATCATATATATATATATATTACAAAATAAAAAAAATATATCAAAAAAAAAACATAATCATCAAAAAAAAAAGAAACAAATGTAGTTTTTGATTTAATAATGTAGAAACGACAAGATGAATAAGATGGCTGCAATTAATGACATGCCAATGTTTCCTGTGTTTGTTGCATTGAACCACATGTGTGAACAAACAACCAGAGCATCTATCTTACCTTCTGCCTTACACACACAATGAACACACAAACACACCCACGTGCATTTTACATGCACATACATGATTTACTGTGGACTGAGGATTTGCATTTGTCCAGATGTTTGTATTCCTGTATGGCTGCCCTTAGAATAAAGAACCACTGACCTGTACAGCGCAGACCCTGGCAGCACATCAAACCAAAGATTCCTCATTCGAGGCATTCACTTACCTCCTAAAACATGCCCTTTACTCCTCCATCTCTCCACCGTATTGTTTCAAAACAGAAATCCAGAAGGAGAGAGTTCTGTCTATCCTAGTTCCAGCCTTGCTAAAGAGCAGAATTTGAAAAGTTTGAATAGTTCTCTCATGAATACAGTCAGCTTTTTCTGTCATATTTTTCAATATCTTATTAAACAGAATGATCTAAATCATCAATGACTGAAAAAATTGTTGCAAACTGTACCATGCTGCTTGTCAAATTTATTTTCTCCTGACGTCTGCAGTACGTCCAAGAATGTGGGGCACCACTGTTATGAATACAGAGAGTTTCCTATCTCAGTGCAGAGGACCAGGGTTATGCTACTGTTTTTGATCATCATGACACATTCTTTAAGGGATTAAAGTCTCCCTTCTTGGCTCCTAATCATCATTCTTTCTATTGGCTTTGGCCTTACTTATTAGTGTAGGAAAGTTTTTTTTTCTCCAATTAACAATTCATGTTTTGTTCTGTTCTTAGACTCCGACTACGGCGAGGAGAGTATTGCTAATGCATCAATATCCTGTTTAGAGGGAAAGGGGACTGATTACAGAGGCACTACAAATGTTACTCCAGAGGGTGTGTCCTGTCAGCGTTGGGATGCACAGTTCCCTCACAAACACTCCTTTCTGCCTGAGAAGTACAAGTGCAAGTGAGTAATGTCTGCAATTGTCTGTGCTTTTGACTGTTAAACAATTGAAATTGAAAAGTAGTATTACATTCATATTACTGTCATTTGTTTCTGTGTTAGAGACTTGAGAGAGAATTATTGCCGTAACCCTGATGGCTCAGATCACCCATGGTGTTTCACCACAAATCCAAATCAGAGAAGAGCCAACTGCACTCATATCCCACGGTGTGGTGCTGAAGCCACGCAAGAAATTGGTAATTCATGAAAATACTCAAGGTCACCAAGGCGTAGGATACACAAAGAACAAAGCACAGTGTTTTGTTTTTTTAACATTTATTTAATAAAGTGACTGTAATTGTGAGAGACAGATTCTTCAAAGACATGTCATGTTTTTACAAAGTGGAATTACACAAAGGCACTTTCAGTATTGGACCCAAAGGATTCAGCCTCTTGGCAGCATATTGCCCTGTGAATTCAATTTTATGGAAGAAAAGAAATACCACTCTCTGGCAGTCTGTACATCATTTCCCATATTTCTCTGCAGCAATAAATCAGTTTTGATAGCTCTGTTTCTATTTAAGGAAAGACCAAAATATGAATTGAATAGAAGATTTAGCCCTAACAATAAAAAAATCTACTTTCCAAAAACATACATAAATGCTTCAAAACATGTCATCCAAACAAATATTATTCTCTTTCACAGAGTGTTATGAAGACACCGGGGAGACCTACCAGGGAACATTATCTATCACCCGATCAGGAATACCCTGTGCAAATTGGTCACAACATATAAACAGGTACTAACTCTTGATTTGCATTTCGTCTTTTATAAGAGACAACTTTTTAAAGCCTGTTGTGAAAACTAACAGCCAGGAGTTCCTCAAAGGTCAATTGTCCATTCATGTTTCTTTGAATCTTGAGGTTGTAAGTCCTTTGCAAATGCTAGATGTTGACCTAGAAGCTGTAAGAATTATTTAATTTTTACGAAAAGCCAAAATGGCACAGACGGATGGACATGTTCCAGAGCTGACCTATGACCTCAGGAAGTGCTTTTTGCGGGAAGCAGATCAAAGCCAATCAGCTCCATCACATTGGCAGCAGCCAGCGAGTCTGCCCTGCCCAAGGTGAAGGGTCAGCCCACAAAAATTGCGGAGCACTACTGCTTGTTTAACATTCTCCCGCAAAGTAAAGTTATCTGCACCCACTGACAAATTGTTGCTCAATGCTGTGCAATACTTCTGTGAGTCTACACTTCCATCTTGTAATTGCCTTTCAAGATTACTTCAATTTTGAAATTACATTTAAATATACCGGAGACAGTTGGACCATGACAACAACACAAAATGACTAGTGACTAAAATGTGAATTCATAAAAGGCAGGAATACAAGCAAAACATTGCTGCAAACAGCGTGGCTCCTGCTGCTCTGTCCTACTCAGAGTGCATACTTTAATTCTCCCATGAGCACACTTCACAAAATTCTATTTCCCTCTACAGGATCTTGGTAACTACAGATCTTTCACAGTGCAGCCACAAATTGACTTTCCTGGCATGGCATGTTTGTTTTTATGTTTAGTGCATACATTTTACTACACAAAATATGTGTTTGATACTGAGTGTAAATGTATGAAAACACTTTTGCGTGTTTTTCAGGGGTGATTCACACTCTACAATATCCCATGTAGGACTAGAAAAGAACTACTGCCGGAACCCAGACAGAGACAAGCATGGCCCCTGGTGTCATACCAACCCAAACACACACCTGTCCTGGGATTACTGCAAATTGAAGCGGTGTAAGTGGGCTCATTCATAAATAACAGAAGACTAACTTGTGTACTTTACTAATCTAATACCAGCTATTTTGCTGCTTTATGTATTTAGTTAGCTGTGGTTTGTCCAATTTTAACAAATTCAACATTTCTAGACAGGGAACTCATGTAGCTCACTTGCCTTCACTTAAATGATAAAAGACTCTGGACACAAGATTTTCCTTTTAGCCTTGGACAAATGTATTTCTTTTATTTTCTGCTCCTTTATTGCCTCCAACCAATTTAAATAGATTCTTCAGTACAACAGTGTTTCTTTTAATAATCGTTGTCTGTGTTAATTTTAGGTGAATCTGTGACGGCAGTCCCTCAAGTCAGCTGTAAGAGTTTTTTTTTTCTTTATAATATAGCAAATTTAGGGAACAGCACCTACCTGTAACTAAACACTGTCCACAATACCTTGTTTCAGATGTAACAAGAGCCAAGATTTCATGCTTTGTCCACATAAACACAAGGATAGTTGGAGGACATGAAGTGCGAGGATCAGATGGCAGCTGGGTTGTTAGCATCCAACGAGAGTGAGACATTTAATTTGTCATAAAATAGTTTTATCCATGTTAGATGCTTTGGATAAAGAATTTTTTTTAATTTGTTTCTAGGAATGTTCATTTGTGTGGGGGCTCTTTGATCAGGGAGGACTGGGTTCTGACAGACCAACAATGTTTCACCTCTTGGTAAATTTTTACTCGCCAATGCGAGTTTACTGATACATTTTCTTCCCATGTTTATGCTAGCTAAAACTATTTTTATCACCTAAATGCCTGAAAGCTCATAAAGGATAATATATATATATATATATGTACAGTATGTTGCCCATTAAAGAGCTCTGGACGTTTGTATTTGGACAATGTAATGCATACAATCTAGTGTTGGGGACATCAGACGAAATTGAAAGGCTCCTTACTGTTCATGTAAAACACATGGTACAGATCAGTAGCTTTAGGCTACTAAAGACTTGGCTCTCTGTAGCTACTGGTATAGATCAGATAATATGGTAATGGTGAGGAATCCCAGAGCTCCGGCCACAGCTGCACACTGCTCTTGTGTACTGCATGACCTTCTGTAAGAGTGAGTCCAGTTTGAAGGATTAAAATATGTCTTTAATAGAGTGTGATAATATGTTTCAATGACTATCTCAGATAATGTGACAACTTGTTGGCAAATTATTCCCTACATTACACAGTTCACATATTAATTTATGGCTGGTGTTCGGTGTGTCTTCTTTTTGTTGTTCTTGGGAGCAGTGTTCCAGATCTAAAGGACTACAGTGTGCAGGTTGGGCTGAAGCAGCTTAATGAGTCTTTTAACCATCCCAGACTCCGCATCTCCCGGCTTATCTGTGGCCCAGAGGGGTCCAACCTCGTCATGCTGAAATTAACAGAGTAAGTACCTTCCTGGTTTTCCTTTTTGATTTTGTTATTCATTGAATTATGGATACATTTCATGAATGTTCATACATAATGCAAATCTAATAAACATAATATACATCAAAACAGAGGTATTTGAATTAGTCAATCTAGCCATTTAAAGGTTGTATTTTCTGCTGTTTGCTCTAGTCCTGCTCCTTTGTCTGAAGGTGCCTCCACCATTCATCTTCCAGTGAAAGAATGTCACATCCCTGAAGGCACCAACTGCACCATGTACGGCTGGGGGGAAACCAAAAGTACTAGCATCACTCATTATACACAAAATCTAACATAGAGGTCTTTATTGAGATACTCAATATATACTCTATATTTCATTTTGTTACAGGCACAGGATCTGATGACACACTGAATTCTGTCACCATGCCGATGGACAGCAAGATGTGCTCACAAATCAAAGGGGATGCTGGGGACAGCAGGATATGTGCTGGAGGCAGGAGAGGAGAGGGAGTGTGTGATGTAAGAGCTGTAACAACAGTTGTCATTGGTCTGTTTAATATGACATCCTCACCTGTGCTTTACCTTCTCAGAGGGACTATGGAGGCCCACTGGTGTGTCAAGAACATGAACGCAAAGTCATCCTTGGTGTGAGCATACAAAGGACCAAATGTGCTTCTTCACAACCAGCACTTTTTGTCAATGTTGCCTTCTATTCAGAGTGGATTTACAAAGTTTTCAAATTTTACCCCAGTGTGGAGAGAAACTAGGATGCATTTTCTGAGCCCAGGAACAGGACAATGGGAATTCAGACCCGTATTTTGAGGATCTTATTGAATTTTTCAACCCAGATGGATATGCCACATGGGATGTAAAATGAATGAAGATATTATTACAACCAAGTCCTGGGCACATATAGGAATTGTTTCTGCATGCTCAGATGTTATGAACCCATGCAGACAAAGGCTATAAACATTTCAATGTCTCCTGGATTATACTTGAATTTTGATGGAGCACGGGTGTGCTCTGTGGGACTACATGAGACATTATAAGGATTGATCTGCACAAAGGACTGTTCATGATACACATGCCTAGCCTGCATCGTTGGTTCAGCTTTTCATATTTAAGGGTCATCAGACAAGTATTTTGCCTTGTACTTTGCATTGGTTGGTTTTACAACAGATGCCCTTCAAGGTGCATTCCTTTATCCACTCTTGGGACTGGCACAAAGAGTACCCTGTCTTTTGATGCTCTCGGTCTGGATTTCACATTTTAGCCATACTTATGTCCTCAGTAATCTGAATTGGGATGTTTATATCACGAACAATTAGCATATATGCTACAAAAATAGACTGAGAAAAAGTATTTTATATTGTAAAATTGGCAAAAAACTGAACATTTATTTTAGCTCATCAGGTAAATTTGAATGTTATTTGTGAGCAGTAGCTATAGCCTTTCCCAAGTTAAATGTAACTGTCAGTCAGTTTACCCGTGAGAGGCTCAAAGAAGGACTCCACAAACAGCCTCAAATCTTGTGCTAATATTTGTAGCATGAGAACGAGAGAAGAGCTATGCCAAATATAACATAGCTTCTCAGTCTCCTATTTGGAGGGAACTCTGGCCCCTGGTGGGCTGTGTGTGGTCAGTAGGATAGTTTACACTTTTTAACTGTGGAAAGTGCCGATTTATGAAGTATCCTTTTACCACAAGTTTATGGGTCTTATAGACCCAAGTATTGTATTTTTTGTGTGAATATTGTAATATGAATCTATTTATTTTTATGTGCGTATGGCTGCAGACCTACAACATATGCTATTTCAAATGAAAAATCAAATCACAATTATTTATAAAGTACATTTAAAAACAGCCACAGCTTACCAAAGTGCTGTACAGGCAACAATACATTAGAAGAATAAAACCACAACATGCCGCAACATGCACAAACATAAAAAAAATTCTATGTGGGATCAAATGCCCAAAAGGAAAAGTGCATCTTGAGCCATTCCTGGATCTTTTTTAACCAGACGGAAACCAATGACAATAAAAATCTATTTATTAAAATAAATACATTTATTAAAATCACAGTATGAATGTTTAACTATAAAATGACAAAAAAGCTAACTCTCTTCAACATAATTGACATGTTTTGCAGGTGTTTGCAGAGATTTATTGTACAATAGTGCATGCAAGTAATGTTAACATCAATTCATCAATTTAAATTGTTGAACAAAACAGTCTGATATGTGTATTTTAACACTTATTGGACTGTAAAGGTCATACAGCGCTTAATTGTTTAGAACATAATACATTTGTAAGGTTTTTGTTTAATTTAATTAACACTTTGTAAATAGCCCTGTGCTTTCAGAAATGTCTATTTGTAGATACTGTAAAGATAACAAAGTACTGTATTTTATGTCTTCTTTTCCTTTCTGTAAAGTATAAAGTTTAACAGCTGCTATTTTGTCATAATGGAGTGTATGACGTGCCTATTTTCTTTATATACAATATATGGATTATAATAAACACAAACCATGACAAACAATTATATCCAAGCATGTAGTATTCAGTATTCCTAACTGCCTTTGTTTTTTGTAAATCTATATGTCCTGTATACGTAACTGACAAGGTTTGTGACCTAAACTAAATAATTACACTGGTCATAACGCATCATTTTCTCATGAATACTAATGATATGTTATGTCATGAAATTATACTTGATTTGTTTACCTTTTGAAATATCATCTCAGGCCCTCATTATAGGTATGGCTTTGGAACAATAAACAAAAGAAAGAAGGAAACCTTAGTGCAGATTTGATATTGCACTGGTTTAGTACTGTTTAAGTCCTGCCTGGTATTGGTTTAATTCTGGGTTTAGCCCCTGTTTCAATTTTCATACGGTGATTGTGCAAGTGTTAACACACCCCTACACTTGACTACAACTTAAAATAGGCTACAGTTTGTTAGAAAAGACACCACTGTTCAATAGGTTAAAACTCTATTTGTTTAGTATGCTGACCCAGCTGTCTTTTGATCTGTACGCCCTCCCTGTTGACCAGTTACCTCCAGACTCAAGTTTTACCATCTCCCTAGTGCAGTAAAGGCACATGAAGGAACCCAATGCTTCTGTCCTGTTGCAATCATAAAAGCAGACACAGAACATATAGAGGGTCATGCTTAGACTACAAGTGTACTTTTATAGGTTTTCCCACTGCTCTGTGAAGAAAACCTGGAAGCGCATTTGGCACTTAGATAAACAGCAAGACTATAAAAGAGATAGCATTCAAATCATCCATCCAGAAGTGACCTCAAGTGATCCATGAGCTGTGATTTACGCTGTAACCATAATAGGCCTACATTACTGACCAAATATGTTGGGGCATTGAATCAAAGCAATGTGTGACTTGCCAAATCCCTTAATTTAAATTTTTCACTCTGCAAAAAGATAACAATCAGTCATGGCTTTAAAAAGTTTCACCCGCTTGGAAAAACTTCAAAGTAATTTGAAATGGTAAGATAATAATCATTTTAATGATAACAGCTTTATTTAACAGTCGATACATTACATGTCAGATATTTGTTCTTTACAACTTGGCATTTTTGCACAGTTTATGGACCAGCTGTATATGGCGGAGTAAATTGTATTCTGAAATGTTCCTACCATTAAAATGTGATTAATTCCTTTAAACCAGATTAGCATAAAGTGTTGCGAAATGAGAAACATCAGTCCTGTTCCTCCCTCTAGTGGCTCTTGTGTGTCCCAGCAGTCTCGAGCAAACATTTATTCTTCTTGCATTAAGCTCTCATTTCGGGTTGTATAACATCTTTGCTGCATACATGGTCATTCAGATCAATCAATATTTTTTTACATAACAAGAATTGCGTTGTAAATAATTAGAGCTATAGCTTGTTTGGCCAAACTTCACTGTCTATATGCAATCAACTCTATTCCCTAACACTTCTCATTTTTCTTTCTTTTTCATAGACACTGACCACTGCAGCATGATCATAGCTGTCCAGCCAATACAATTTGTACTCGGTCTCAAATTCAACCTAATCTTTGTTTTCCCTGATTGTTGTATATCCTAATCTAAAATACATGAGGCTACATGTATCAAACATGGGACTTAGTGTCCACCCATGTATTGATGTGCGCTGACCTCCCAAGGTTGCGAGTAGAAACTCCTCTCATATGTTTGGCTCCATGTAAGAGGAGATCTGTGTTGGCTCCAAGTATCTGTCAGTGGGCTGTAATCCCTTCTCATTGTGTCTGCTGCCAAAGTGAGATATGGCCTTGTGTCCATGTGTTCCGGGTCGAGCCGAGCCAGACGGGGCTTCTTTGTGTTCTGAATCATTTCATTGTTCCACTGATGAAGGTAAGGCTGAGGTATGGGTCCTGATGGTGGATGTTCATTGTTCATTGATGCTGTGGAGATTAGAGGAAATTGCTTTGAAGTAAATTAAATCCACACACTAAATCAGAAAATCAAAAACATCTGATTTGATAGTAGATTACATCTTTCAACAAGCTACACCATTCTTACATTCATGTTAGCAAATGAATTATAAATCCATAATTATGACATTGTAACCTACTTTTGACATAGTTGTGGACTGGGTTTAGGACAGAAGCATCATTGAAATCATGATAAACACCAGTTGTTCTTACCTAAACAAAAACTGTTAATATTAAATCAAAGCACAGGATATATATAAAAAATAAAAATAAAATAAAAAGACACTGGAAAAACAAAAATCCCAAATATTACACTTTTAAACTTACTTGTTGAAGAGTAACACTGCTTGGATTACTCTGAAGTGGTGAATAATCCGGTTGATTGGCTACAACTGTAATACAAAACGTGTTCTAACTGATAGTAAATGTGTTGTTGAAATTAGTTATTTTGTAATGTTACCCTTTGTGCTATTTTGCAAAAGTTCTTTCCTCCATTTGGCTCTTCTGTTAGAAAACCATATCTATAATATGGGCAGCCTTAATGTCAACAAAATATTACTCTTCCATACACATTATATTATTTGTGGGAGAAAAGGATAAACGCTACCTTGATAATGTCTTCTGGAAGTTGGATTATTGCTGAAAGTTTTTCCCTTGTATACATGTCAGCATAATGACAAAGAGAAAACTCTGGAAATCAAACAGTCCACATCAAGTAAATTCAGACAGCGCTTCAGGCTAGTAGGGGACACGTGCAGATTTTACCTTGTTCAAGCGCTTTGGTCTGGTCTGGGGAGAAGATGGTGCGGTTTCTGTGTGGACCATCCTGAGGCTTATCTTGGCCACTGCTGACATTGTCTTTTAGAGCTGCCTCCTCTGTGATAACTGTATAAAACATAACATGTTAGTCTTTAACCAGCACATCGGCCTACTGAGCACAACTGAATTGAAACGTACTTACCACGATCAGCTAAAACCTCCAAACACAATGGACCATAGTCTATGTGGATCTTTCTTAAAATGCGATTGATTGAAGAAACCTTTCAAAGACAGTCATCACTCTTACTAACAAGGCTTTCTAGAGTTAAGATCGTAATTAAGCAATTAAGAGTGTCAAACTTACGCTTGGAACTTTTGGGCCCTTGAGGGTCTGCTCTGAAGTCAGTCGTCTCCGTATTTCCCAGGCAAATATGCTGGGATTCTCTCGTTTGCACTGAATAATGGTATGGATGACCCCAGGAGTAAGAAGCCGCGGTCTGCTCCCTCCAATAGTCTTGGGTTCCAGGAGTCCAGTGCGGCGATAGCGGCTCAGGATCTTGCTCACACAGCCGTTAGACACCTACAACAAATCACTAGACAGGGTAAGGGTTGATTCACAGCAGATCTTATTTACGCTGTTTAACCCATATAGTCCACTGACCCTCAAAATTCTGGAAATTTGACTCGGACGCACTCCCTCAGAGGCGAGTTCTATCATTTTTCGCCGCTTGAGTTCAGGGAGAGGTCTGCCGTTCAAAAATGTGCCCCCCAGCTGGTTCACACTACCGGATTCTTAAAATACAAAAGTTTCAAAGTGACATTAGTTACAACATGTAACTAACAGCTATGTAGGATATAGGATAAAAGAGACTACCGTTATAAAAGCATAATTGACTATTTGGTCCGCACATATCCAAATCTTCTCCAACAAGTAGGGCAACAGCGATGGCACAAAATGCGTCCTAAGGTTGCGCGCGTCTCGACAGATTTCTCTCGAGTTCAATGGTTCAATCACGCTCCACGCCTGCCTTTTATGGAGAGCTGAAAGTGACGTTGTGGGCTTTACCCTCAGACTGTGGTCCTACCTGGAGAGTTCACGCAGATTGAGAGCATGGAAAACCCAGTTCAAAGCCTAAAAATAAAAGTTATTCGAGTGCAATTATGAGTCGACCTATATTGTCCGTGCTGTATACAGTAGGCCAAATCGATTATCGTTTAGTGTTTGTATTTTTGTAGACTATAATGCAGTTATATGAACAAAACTGTCACTATTAGGAAGCTGTTAGAATAAAATAGTAAGTAGACTTCTCGTTTAGGCCTACTTTTTGTCGATTTGTGTCAAACATATGCTTGTAATAGCTTAACATAAAAATTGGGCCACTTTACCAATGTGCAAATTGAATCTACTGTATTTTAGACTATCACAAAGGTGTGGTCTTTTATTAACTATACCAGAAGTGTTAACATAATAATGTATTTCAATGTGACAATGTACACCAATGTCTTGCCAAAATACCTAAGGTCACGTGACCTTTCCTTGGTTGAGTGGTGCGTATTAAAAAACATCTCCGGTCTCCTTTCAGAAAACAAACATTTTAAAATCTGTTCAACTAACAATGGCCAAATGTTTTTGATAAATCAATAGCCTATATCACGTCTTTGCAGGAACCTATATATTTGAATTTTGGAAAAAGTCGACACGTATGTTGGGGAAAGGATCAATTGGGTTCGCTTACCTGATTCTTTTGAAAAGGCTGTCTCAAAACCTCACAGATGTTCCTTGGACAGGTTGTAGATAAAATGCGTTGTAAAGGTTTCAAAGGAAAATATTTGAACAGCAAATATTAGCCTATGTGAAAGGACATACGAGCCAGGTCTTTCCTCTGTTTAATGACTAATTGAATATCATTAGTTAGGTCCACAAAGATCGAAGAGCCACCGAAATAAAGGCTTGGATTCTAAAATGCCATATGGTCCAAATTATACATTAACCACTAGTTACACGACAATAATTCTCTGTGTGTACAATCAGTCATGTTAGATAGGGAACAGTCATTTTTGGACACCATCATCTCCATGCCAACAAGACAAAGAACAAATATGACAAGTCTTTTTTGTTTATAAAGTGCTTCATGTGTCCGTCGATGTACAGTATAGCATTTTATTGCCCATATATTATGTACCAAATGAAGATTAGTCAGTGCCCCTTTAAAGACCGCGCAACAGCATTGTGGTGCGTAAAGGGGAAAAGGCTCTCCAAAAGAGGGAATTTTCTATTACATTAAACCTTTCAGATAAATTAGTCTTTATGTTAGAATGACATTTTACTCTGTTGTGATGCGCGTAAATACAAAAATTTACTTGCAAAATCAAGTAAATTTGAGTACTTTGGCCGCGTAAAAAGGTTTCCAAACGTTTCCAAATGCGCACACTGACGACACGTGCGCAACTGTTTTACAGATGCGCTTTCCATGTTCTGTTAAGTTACAACATTACCACATACACCTTCTATAATTATTTTTCCTGATTTAGCGTTAATTTCTGGTGTTGTCCATCAAGACAGTTGTTTTGGTGATTACATTCTTACCGTGGATAACCAGATCACCAGAATAAGCTCATGGCCGCAATGCTGGCAAATAATACATGACAAAATGTAGGCTAATAAATATTTGGGAATTTCCAGAAGAAAAAAACACATGTAAATATATGACTAAATTAGCCACTTCAACGTTGTGTTCTTTAAAGGATTTGGCCTAATTGAATGTCCAGCATTGAGTAACCTATTAGCCTACTTGTCATTAGGCCAGTACTTTAAACAGGGAATTGTGTTTGGCTACTTTAAAAAGTAAAAAAACAAAAACAAACTACAATAATTTCCCTAAAAATCTCTCCCAGACATTATTTAGGGACTGTAAGATCACTCAAACCCTTTACTCTAAAAAACAAAACAAAAAAAACCCCAATCGTGATTAAAAAAATTGCTACAAATCTACTTTGTCAGTATTCAAAATGTTTAGTCTACCTGCTCCATGGCTGCCTAATTGATAATAGGCCTAATAAAGGCCTAAAAACATAAATTAACAAGATATGTTGTTGCGTTCAATTAAAACGACTAGTTCACGAGATGCTGAGCCACCTCACAACCACGGACTGTATCAACTTTGGTCTGTTTGCTTTTATAAATCCAAAGCAAGGGATTGATCATTAGATTTCTGCACAAATAAAACATTTGAATGTGCCTGCCCTGCTTTTCTCAACCCAAACATTTAGGTATTTGAATAGAAAGGTTAAACCCTGCCAAGGATAAGGCATACTTTAGGTCAAAGCAGAATGATCAGAGGGAGCGTGAATGCAGCGTCTCCCAGCCCTCCACGCTCATGTCCACGCTGTGCTGACGTGTCGCAGCATTTGCTCCGGAAGAGTTTCTTTTCAATTCTCTCACGCGCCCAAGCGACAGTTCCATTCACTCCCATTCATTTTAGTCCACGACCCCGGAATTACTTTACGTGTGTATGTGTATGCATGGTAGATTGTGTTTCCGGTATAACGTGTGTGTTGGTCCGTGCTCAGCCTTTCTCTCTTGGCTTTCAGTAGAGCAGTCACTCTCCTCAGAGTCCCAGCTCTTTTACCTGGTTTATCTCTCGTTGGCTCCAAATCTCCGACCGTGGACATGGCTTCTGTTTCGGGTCCGGCTCAGGCAGCCCCTGCTCCTCTGCAGAGAGGCATAGTGAAGATGGTAAGTCTGCTTCTGTTGTAAAACCTTGTGCGTAACTGTAGGGGTACAGCTAGTTAGCCCAAGAAGTGTACAGCCAAAAGCACTCCGATGATCATGTACAGGCTGCGAGATGTTGTGGTTTTACTACTGAAACTCGTGTTTAGTCATGCTGCACATTGCCACTGTTATTGATACAACTGTCACCAACTATAAAGTTATGCTGTTGAAGACACGTCTGCTAAGATGAGCCTAGCATGTTTGCTACATTTGGCTAACTTGCTAAGGAGCATTATAGACCTGGCGTTAAATAATTTGTCGCGACACTAATGTAAAATTGTATGTGCCATTGAATTGTAATTATTCAGAGTTTGGTGACTGTACAAAGCTCGGGTTTAAAGTGTGCAGCTCTGCTTTACGCGCACACACCGGGTTAGAACCGAGGACTAGCGCTGTCAGAACTTGCTGTCTGCAGCAGGTGTTCAGTTTCCCACTATGCTAACTGCTAGTAGCTTTACTTTCATTATATTGGAAGCAGACTGGATCTCAAGAAGCCGTAGTGTAGTAATGACCGTGTCCTTTTATTAGAGTAAATTCATGCGGGCGTTGGGTTTTCTCATTTATATTTGCCCATAAGGTAACTATTGGCTGAGACATGTAGCCTAGCAGTCTGACTTTAGTTTATAAACGTCATACATAAATGGACGTGAAGTGTGCGTGTTGGGCAATTGCTCAGTCGCATGGCTGTGGCACGGTTGCGTGTTCAGATTCAGTGGGCTTCAGTTTATTGCAGTGTTGAGTCCGACCACCGGGAAAGTGACACGTAGATGGTTATTTACTTGCCAGTCTGACATAGGGCATGCTCGCGATGTTTCTTAAAACTAGCTTCTTTATTTTGACTCGCATGGCGTTTAACCCATTGTACATGGCTTATAATGGGCTATACAATATTAGGATGAGACAAATTGCATCCTTGGCTTGCATATACTCTTTAGTACATTCTGCATAGGATTTCTGTCATCCTCATTTGGGTACAGTAGAAATAGGCCTACAAAAGGCCTCAATCAAATTTTCTCCTATTTTTCCAGCTTTTCCAGCTTTTCATGCCTTGTTTTAAAGCTTATTTTGTGTCTAACTTCGAAACCCCAATCAAGCCGCCAGGTTTATCTTGTGGATGTTGCCCTTTGATCTCACACCTCTGCTCTCCACTGTTGTGGTCCAAGGACTGGGGCAGTGCTTGGGGAAAGACTTTATCTCTACCAACATCTTAGATCAACAGCCCCCTGGTTGCCCCTCGAGGACCGACAGATAAAACATGTTTGCTCAGATTCATGTAAATGCCATGGTCGTCAAAGCTCACTATGGGTTATCTTTTGTAGCCTTTTTTGCCAAGTTGTCAGATGGTCAGATCTCATCTTGCAGCTGAATTACAATCACCATAGAAACATGGTGTGTTGTGTTGCATTCTACAACCAGCTTGTTGGTTGTATAGTGCAAACTGTTGGCAAAGTGGTTAATTTGAACAAAAGTTTGAATGTATCTTTACTATTGCAGCTGAGGGTTATATCTATTTGCTGGATTTGTCATATTCTCCCATATCCAATCTGAAACCTTATACTTTAAGCTAATAGTTTTACCTTTTTATTTAATGCATTACTTATTTAAACGGGAATCATATAAATGAACCCCTCACTATTTCTGACTGATTTGAATGCCTGCAGCTGATGTGATTGTCTCTTTGTAGGTTTTGTCCGGATGTGCCATCATTGTGAGAGGCCAGCCTCGAGGAGGGCCCCCTCCAGAGCGTCAGATCAATCTGAGCAACATCAGAACTGGGGCCATGGCGCGCAGAGCAGCTCAGGGCCAACCCGACACCAAGGATGTCCCAGATGAGGTGAGAGCCTCTGAGTTAGTTTGTGAGCGTAGTGTGGGTTTCTATGTTTTGCCTTGTCATTGAATCATTTGCAGTAAGGTTTTGTATGTTTCTTCAGTATTGGATTATCGAATTATTTCTGTTCAAGGGTACTTGTCACACCCACAAACGATAATAAAACCTGCAAACGTAATAAACCACGACTAATACAGAAGTTGTCAGTTTTAAATGTAATAAACCCACAAACATAATAACAAAATTCCCACAAATGTAATAATTTTATGATTATGATTATGATTATGATTATGATTATGATTATGATTATTATTATTATTATTATTATTATTATTATTACTACTACAACAACAGTTTATCCATACAAAGGGCTTTACTAGAAAATGTGGGTGAAGGACAGAACGATATTTCCTCTAGCACCCCACTGGGGCACCTGGTGTTCCAGCGATCTCCCATCCAAATACACAAACTAGGCCCTGTCCTGTTCAGTTTCCAAGAGCTGATGAAATCAGGCATTGGCAAGCAATTGTGGAACTTTATTACATTTGTGGGACAGTAAAAATCTGCGCTTACTACAAATGTAATAACTAAAGGAAAATAGATTTGAATACACTTTCAGTGCTGAGTTAATCCTAAACACACTTACCAGTAATATTTGGACTAATGAACAATAAGGTAATGTCAGCCCAATAAGGTCATGTCGGCCCATGTGACATATACAAGTGATGCCTCTCGGTGGCCCGGCACTAGACAGTTTGCTGCAATGTCCCAGTCTCATCCCCATTTCAAACAAAATTGTATGCATATCAGTAAAAACACACTTTTTATGGTATATTTAGTGGCACTATAGTAAAGACCAATTTTGAGGTAATTTGGTAAAAAAAAAATCCTAGGACTAGTTTGTCCTAATATCAGGCAAATTAAATGAACGTCGGGATTTCAGTCCATAATGGCGGACGTCCTGTCAAGCCAAAAAAGTGTCCATATTCCCATATAAATCAACTTCCAGGTGGTGCTGTTGAGTGGTACTGTTTTCCTTTAGTTATTACATTTGTGGAGAGTTATTACATTTGGAGCAAACTCTGAGTTTTACTGTCCCACAAATATAATAATTATTAAGTTTGTGGGAATTTTGTTATTACATACTTGGTAGGCAGTTATTATATTTGTGGGAATTTATTACATTTAAAGCTGACAACTATTTTAGTAGGTTTGTGGTTTATTACGCTACTGGGATTATTAAATTCGTGGGTATTACATACTCATTTAAACTCTCGTTTGCCAGACACTGGTGTTTAGGAGTTTCATTTCTAAATTTCTTACTTGAACCTTAAACCTGCTGGATACTTGCATATGATTGAGAAAAGTAAAATGTTTTTTTCTTCTTTGTGTAGCCCTGGGCCTTTCAAGCCAGAGAGTTCCTACGAAAGAAGTTAATTGGCAAGGAGGTGTGCTTCACGGTGGAAATCAAAACAGCTTTGGGTCGAGAGTATGGAATGGTCTATCTTGGCAGAGGTATGACTTACTGCTTGCCAAGAATTCTTCTGAAAATTTGAGGCTAGTTTGTAATTATTGTAAGAATACTACACCACTATTTACTATCACGCATGTGCTCTAGGTAAAGATTATACTTGTGCAACACTAATGATGACGACCTTTCTCAAACCCTGACTTGGGAGTTTAGTCTACTAACCTTAGCTATAATATCAATTCTTGCTGTTGATGGATTTTGAGTTAGAGTTAGGCAATATATTGAAAAATTTATTATATGGTGACTATTTTTTATGTACAAAAATGAATATTGTGCATATCGATATATTAAAGATTTTTTTTTTTTTTTTTTTTAAATCTTTCAAATTAACGGCTATGTCTTATATTTGCAGGTATTTTACATCGATTTCAATTTTTTTCTGATAAGTGAAGGTTTTACCACTTTTCTGTTGAATTGACTAATACTGTCTGAATATCATTATCCAGATACTCCAAAAAATTCTCAATTTTTTTTTTTCAATATTGCCCCCCAGTAGCTCGGGTGTACCGTTGGTAAAGTGTTCACAGATTTGATCGGCTCCAGTGCATTCAGCTGTTGTGCAGTTTGTCAAGACTTGCCTCCAGTGTTTGCATGAGGCTTTTACTATGAAGCTGGATTAGAGAGTTAGCGAGGTAATTTTGGGGTTAACTCTGGTTTAGCCGTACTACAGAGCTGGATCACTTTCTATCCGGGTAGATCTCCATGGTAACATGCACTGAACTCAAAACCTGCTCTGGACCAGGTTAAGTTCCTGAATATGAGGAGAAGTGCTCTTTGGTCAATTAGAGACGAGGATCCAGTTGCTGTGAGCCAAACGAGTGACCGGTATGAGAGATAGAGCAGAGGAGACGTGAGGAAATATGAACGACACCGCACGTTCTTTTATATCAATGTGCTTTATGATATGTCATTTATCATTTTAGCTTTAGTCTGCATTAGAGGTGAATAATATTCAAATGAACTTTCAGTGTGACATAGCTTGCATTGATGTAATTAGCCGCTAAGTGCTGACTCGATGTGATCACAATTTCTGTGGTTCCTTTATGTTGTATTTAGCTTGTATCTCATCTCCTAATTCTGTGTATATTTTGTAAAAGTAACAGTTTTCTCTGTCATGGATTATGTAACTTTTGCTTTCTCCATCTGACTCCGCCTCCGTTCAATGAATGTGTACTGCTTCATTAAGAAAATTCTGGGTTCTATCTGGGTAAGAAAAAAAGATTACATATAACTAGGGTTCCATGAATCCCAGATGACCACCAGAAGGCGACGCTGAATGTACTTTCGTAATTTCCTGCACATGCTGAAAGGGAATCATTCAGTGCTTTCAGCACTACCTTACTGCGGTCAGTAAGGATGAACTAGAACTGTAAAACTTTGTAATACAGGCCTCTATTAACACGATTTACTACTTATAATTCCAGTTCATTGTTCTGCATCTCCCTACAGATACAACAGGCGAGAACATTGCTGAGACTCTGGTGAGTGAGGGCCTTGCCACTGTCCGTCGGGAAGTCAGAGGAAACAAGTAAGTTTTTTTGTTTATCATGACACATATTGCTATTGACATCAATTTGCATTAGCATTATCACAATTAGGGGTGCACCAATATACTCAGCCGATATTCAGGTCATTGAGTAATATCGGTTTCAGTCCAAAAACACATATCAGTCCACGATGTTATGTCTTGGTAGTGAAAGAGTTAACTCTGCCGTCCCTTCAGGAACAGGAAGAAAACAAGGAGCAGCTTCTTGGACAGTTTATATGCTATATTCTAACAGAACAGACTGTAAACTTTAATCCAGTCTATATTCTGCATCAAAAGACCCAGAAATGACAGTTAGAGATTTTTAAACGCTAGAAAAGAACATTATTTGACAAGTTTTCCTCCTAAGCAATCAGTTTGGACAGTTTTCTCCAAATAACTTTAGTGTGAATGGTTTAAAAGAGAGGAGAGATGGAGTGTGTGATGAGACACAGGAGGCGGCGAAGCAAGATGATGACGCATGGACTGGAGATGTTCAGAGAGACACTAAAATCTGAGGAATTATTTGAAATAAAATGGCGTGAACGCTAATTTGACTCTAATGAAGAGTAATTATGATATAGTTTACCTAAACCTATTGTTAAATGAATGATAGCCCTATCAAACTTTGATGTGTTGCACTAGTTCTACACATTGTAAAATAGCTTTGATCCTTATTTTAGATTAAAAAATAAATTAGTTTAGAGCTTTATTTATTATTTTATATACAAGTGTTTAAGTTAACCAAACGACGCATTAAAAAAAAGATTGGCCTGACTTTGGTTATCGGTCCAAGCTTTCCCCATAACATTGTATCAGCCTAATCTGTGCACCACTAATCACGATACTAACATTTCAAACTCAATTTTGATACTAAGGAAATAGGCTTTATACTTGATACCACAATGATACTGAAAATGCTCTTTTTAGACAATATACTGCCAATTTCAACACACAAATAATAACTATTTATTTAGTGAAGATTGTTTTCAAACTGGAAAGTTCTAATTTTGTCCTTTTTTGTTGTTGTTTTTTTTCCCCTCAGTATTTTACTGTTTGATTTCTTGATACGTTTGACAACCGTAATTGGAATTGGTTAATTTTTTTTTACATTCTGTAAACCATTTAAAACAGGCATGCCAAACATGGCCCGCGGGCCAGACCCGGAACATGAACATTCGGAACGTGATGTGTCCAAGTAAAAACAAAGCGGCAATCTTGCTTCACCATTCACAACTACTAAACAAGTTATCGGTCAACACACCCTTCCTAAAATGGCTCTGTCAAAAAAAAGAAAAGTGGACACTGAGTGCAGAGTTTTCCAGAAAAAATGGACTGAGAAGTATTTATTCACAGAAGTGAATGCAAAGCCAGTGTGCTTGGTATGTAATCAGCAAGTTGCAGTTTTCAAAGGGTTTAATTTGTGCAACAGTGTGCACATAACTATTACTAGGCCCGTGGCCCAAAATGAGTTTGACACCCCTGATTTAAAAGCGTATTAAATCATTTTTTAAATAAATGCAATAGTTTCTGCTTAATTATATATGAGTTTGTCCTCTAAACAGAACAGTTTGGACTGGTGAAATGTGGCCGTTTGTATATAAAGAATATATAAAGGACTAATGAACTTGTCACCCGACTGTTTGTTGACAGTTACAGTATCCATTAATTCATTTGCATTTATGTCACATAACTTAAAATAAGAAAATTGTTTGTAAAACTTTGTTACAGGAGGCGAGTGATACCTGGTGTTTTGAGCTGTAACTCTGCAGTCATTTTGCTGCATTAGCTCTGCGTACCGTTCACTTTAGCCTCTGTGTCTTCGCCCCGTCATCGCTGACTTTCTGTTTCATACTCGCGGTGCTCTGTGCTGTTTCCATGGATGTATTGGCTGTTTCAAACAAAGGAGAGAGTGGCGTATTTTAAGCTCACAAGTGGGACTCGGGAAGCAGAGTTTTGTTGTGTGAAAGAGCACAGGGGAACACGACTATGAAACTGAAAGTTTACTATAGCAACAACACATCATCAGTAGGGTCTTTGTAGTAGGGTCAGTAGTGTCTATCTTGTCCCACGACGGTCGAACACCAGCTCACGTTCAATGGTGAGGCGAAGACACAGAGGCTAAAGTGAACGACACACGGAGATGGTTACAGTATTTAGAGTTACAGCTCAAAATACCGTGCTCTTTCACGCAACAAAACTTTTCCTAGTTTAAAACACGCCGCTCTCTCCTTTGTTGTGCTTTAGCTGCTGCAGGTCCGGAACTAGCTCAGAATCAGAATCAGAAAGAGTTTATTGCCATTGTCAATGAACAAAATTCAAAAACGTAGGAACTTGTCTCGGCCTTAAGGTGCAACATAAGTAATAATAAAACAACATATATTCAATCAAAAAAGGGCATGCATTAGGAAACAATTTAAAATTACTATACAATAAAAATAAAAATAGGCATTTCTATGTACACAAGTTTACAGTTATGTTTAAAGTTATAGTGCAGAAAGTGACAGTGCAGTGAGTGATGAATATTGCAGTTAAAGTGACAGGTGTTTTCAAGTGTTCATGAGTCCAACAGCAGAGGGAAAGAAACTATTCTTGTGGCGGGAGGTTCTGGTCCGGATGGACCGTAGCCTCCTGCCTGAGGGGAGTGGTTCAAACAGACCATGTCCAGGGTGAGACGAGGGTGAGCTCCGTGTGAAACGAAAGCACCACAAGTCGTCCACAGATTCATGCTTTTTTAATAAAATATGTAAATTAAACAAATCAATACAATAATAATAGAAGCTTTTTTAGATTCAAATTCTTAGATTTACTCATAATCATTGCAGCCATAATTGGAAAGTTTTATACTGAAATATGAAATGACTTGCTCAGCCTTTATTCACACTGAATTTGTACTCAACCCAATTGTGTTGACTACAAATTCTGCTGTTTTACAACTCATCTAAAACTTGAGTCACACAGAAAATTAAACATTTAGTCCTTTCACCGACTTGTTGTAGTGTTGCAGTCACAGCAGGGGGCAGTATTGTCCTTCTGAAATGGTAATGAACACCAATACACACATAATGCCATATCACTTAAGCAGAGATTCCCTCAACTTTACTGCTACCTCCTACCTCCAGTACCCCCAGTGGAAGTATTTTGACTTCTGCTGCTGCTACATTTTACTTGTAATACTTGTAATACAAGAAGAGCTGATACATTTTTGTCACTAATGCAAGCAGCCTGTTGGATGACCCAGAACAACACTTATGTAAATTATGTTTTATGTCTAAGTGGGCATAATTTGGCCTGAGGCAAAGGACTGTCTAATCACTGTAGCTATATAATGCAAATTAAATGTGCATTGAGAGCAGGGACTATATGTGATCTTTTAAAAACATTACATAACTGTCTCAAGTACACCATTTAATAGCAGCTTAATTTCTCCAATGACATTAAGCCCGAAGCCTTTTTACTATAGCTAATATAGTAGAAAACGATTCAGTTGTAGTCATCTGGACACTGTTTTTAAAGAAAAAACTCTGAGTAACTACTACTCAGACTAGGATAAATATCTGTATAGATCTGTAGATTGAGAAGGACTCTTTTCTACAATGGAACACTCCTGGACGAATGAGGGATTATCTATTATAGTTCCTCGGAATGCATTATTGTTTTGTCACTTCCATACAAAAAAAAAAACATTAACGGAAAAATTGATTTAACTGAACTGAAAAATAGAATGAAATAAAAGCCGCCTTACATTTAGTTTTAATTGACATTGGAACTTTATGATTTGATAATGGTTTCATTGGTTCTAAATTATACATTGTGTAAAACAGATGCTCAATTTATTCCTGTATCTTCAGCTCAGTGTCACTCATGCACATTCATATTGTCAGACTGTTTTCTTGAAATTTCAAATGACAGGTTGAAATGAGTGATGGTTTTCATAACGTCCACCCAGCTGAGCAGAAGGAAGGCAGACTTTACTTTAATGCAATTTAAAATACTTGGTGTACTTCTTTAAATTTAAGCTCCATAAGATGACTTTTAATGTCCTTTATTGTGAATGTGAATAGATATTCTTAAGACTCTGAAAGTTTCCAGCAGGTAGACACAAGGGCACCCTACCGAGATAAAACATTAGTGATATGAAAAAAGTATGCATGAATCATCCTTTCCTAGGCTCTGTGTAGCCGGCCTCAGCATCGTGAGATCGATTCCCGGAACAGTTTTCTGAATGTGCTCCCTGCTCTCAACCTTATTGGACATTACACTGTCCTGCCTAATACAGCCTGTGGGCAAAAAAAAAAACCTTTAAAAAACCTTAGTTTTGCTTTGCTACTTGAAAACAATTAAAATTCTGCATCTCTTCAAATTAGAAATGTTAAATGGTGATTACAAATTAGAATTCTTGATGCACTTCACTGACTGTATTTGCACCGGGTGTCACAGCAATGTGTCTTTTGAAGAGAAGACATGTTCATTCAAAAAGTGACATTCACACAGTCTCATCACTGAGGCAGATTTGTCTCTTTGAAAACACAGGCTTGTTGGCCATTTAAGCTTCTGAATTATTAAGATGGGCTTTTTGAAAGCACGTCGCTACTTGTTGTGTTGGGAGGATACACTGGCGCTTGTCAAACACCAAACATATCGGCTACCTCAGGTTTTTCTCTTGTTCTGTTTCAACCAAATGTGGATGCATTGTATATTAATTGTGTTGCAAAATGGCGGTAAGATGGGTCTACTGGTCTATCCTGTTTTCTGCCATCCTTTAAATTGAAATGACTTAAAGGACACACAT
The DNA here is from genome assembly GCA_015082035.1 of Chaenogobius annularis. Taxonomy (NCBI): domain Eukaryota; kingdom Metazoa; phylum Chordata; class Actinopteri; order Gobiiformes; family Gobiidae; genus Chaenogobius; species Chaenogobius annularis. The sequence goes on along the minus strand of BJKM01000004.1, from coordinate 131,830 downwards.
TTGAGCTTTTGACCATGCCCTAACAGTGTTCCGTCATCAAAAACATACCTGGAGTAGCATTTAGCTTCATTCAAACTAGTTGGAACTGGTTGGAAAATCCTGTCCCCCCCACAGTCAAAAACATTACGTTCTGAATCTCCTTGATATTTTTAAGTCCATAAATCATGGCCATACTCATTCTGTGAATTTCTCCCGTTTAATCACGATCACTACAAGTACGTGCTGAGACCCAGAAGTGAGGTAGATGGTGCCAAAACTCGGGTAGTCCCAGGGTAAGCGGCAGAGATAACTTTTTTTTTTTTTTGTTCTAAAGCATGAGATGCCAAACTAAAGGGGGGTTTTAAAAATTCTAATAACAATACAAATATTAATAGTGTAATATAATAATTGTCCTTTAAAGTAACTCATGTTATTTATGTCGTGTTTTCAAGCAATTAAACATGTTACGAGTACCCTTAAATCTATCTGAAATGTCAGAAAACTGAACCATTCAACCAATACTAAGATTTATACTTTGATTTTGCTCCCAGTCCAGAACAGGCCAGACTTTGTGACTTGGAGGATCAGGCAAAAGCAGCCAAAAAGGGCCAGTGGAGCGAGGGAAGTGCTGCACACACCATTCGGGACATGAAGTACACCATAGAGAATCCACGGAACTTTGTTGATTCTTTGCATCAAAAACCTATCAATGGTGAGTGTAATTTTTACAAACAAAGAGCTTAGATTTGATCATTATTACTTTCTGTATTTACTAACTAATAATGGACCTAGGTTTTTGAAATGGAATAATTCCAATAGTTTTGCCACAGATCCATTGTAATTGTGAATGTATCCGCTTGAGGGCATTTAATAGAGAGTTGCTGTTGTCTGGCTGATTCCTTTAGTCTCTGACTTGCCTGAGGTATAATGTGAAACTTGATTGGTTCTGGGCTCATTTCACTAGACTCTAATTGAACCCGGGAAATAAACATGGTATGAGACTTTGATTCTTATTTCTCCCTTTTGCTCTTCATGGAAGGCAGACCTGGAGCAATTAAATAAAACCCTGTAACTGCATTGAGCCCCCGCTAAATGCACCTCATCTCTGCTGTTATCTAGTGCTGTGTGTAGCATCCACTACAAACGATTTTGTCTTCTCAAACACATTCATGAGCACCAGGTCAACTAGCAGACTCTGTAAATCTTTGATCAATTAGTCAATTTATTTCTAACTTCATTGTAATTATGAATGCATTCATGTCAGTTCAATTAGTTAGAAAAAAAAATTACTATGATTATGGACATCGATGCCTTCCTCTTTTGTGAAGTACCTGCGAGTAAATCTCTTGTGAATCCCTGCACTGCAGTAAACCCTTCCTTTAGTTCTTGGACAACCTCAAGTGTTATTCAATAAATTCAATGAGTAACAGAAAAACTTGTCTGCATAAATCTAATCTGTTAAATTGTGTCATAAAACATTTTTTTTTATATTTCTTTGTAGCAATCATCGAGCATGTGCGTGATGGCAGTATTGTCCGTGCCCTGCTCCTCCCAGACTACTACCTTGTCACTGTAATGCTTTCTGGAGTAAAGGTAAATATTACTTAGATAACAGAAGAAAAGGAACTTGTTTTTTCTCATTTATAACTGAAAAATTGAAGAAAAATATTCCGTTGTAGTCATCTGGACACTATTTAAAAAACGAACAAAAAAAAAACACTTTTTGACTTGCATCCAAAAGTCATTCTTAATCTAGTCTGAGAACTTGGATATTTAAGGTACTCTGGGCTGCATAAGCCCTGCGCACCGGGCGGAACCTCCTGATAATAGCCTGTCCTGTTTATCTATTAGTTTGCACTGTTCTAAGTTTCTCCTGAAACCAGTCTTCTTTGTTACCTTAACAACCCTGTAATGGGCAGTAGAAATCCGGAGGACACAGCGGTGTTGTCCCCTGTGGCTGCTGCAGAAACAATGCACTTTTACCCATTCTGCGTCTGACGGTCTGTGGATATCACGTTTAGTCCCTGCTCGTTTTGATTTGGTCCAAAGGGAAGAGGGTACTAAAAAGTACCTGATATGAGGAGTTGGCACCAAATTGGAATGCACCAAAGCAGGGGTGTCGAATAGAGTCGAACCAAGTAGGTACTAATGGAAAAGTGGCATACTTACTGTGGGAAGCTTTGATCTGTTCTTGGGCCTGTTCTTGCTTCGCTCTCTAACATGGACATTGACAAGTTTAATAGATAAATAGGACAGGCTTTTATCATGAGGTTCCACCCGGTGGGCCCAGATTAAAATAAATATCTGAGTTCTCAGACTAGATCCGCAGATGGAGAATCACTTTTGGATGAGAGTCGAAATGTCTTGTTTTTCAAAAACGGTGTCCACATGACTACAACAGAATCTTTTTGTTGTTGTTTTTTTTACAATGGAACATTCCTGGACAAATTAGGGACTACACCTACTTGTAACTGAAAGATGAACTACTTTATTTAGTCAGTTTATTATTTTCAATTCCACATTTCCTCTTTATTTTCTCTGTGGACCACTTGTTTTGAAGATGTACCTTCCAATTGAGTGTGACTTCAGAATGTTTTTTTCCCTTGTGCACTGGCTTGTTTGTGTGCAGATCTCTAGGGCTAATGCCAATTGAAACACATTTTATATTCAAACTAAGGTTTTATATTGTGTGTTTATTCATTAATTTAATATCATCGTTTTGGGTTCTAGTGTCCAACATTCAAACGTGAAGCAGATGGCACAGAAACACCAGAGCCATTTGCCGCAGAGGCCAAGTTCTTCACTGAATCTCGTCTTCTGCAGAGAGACGTTCAAATCATCCTGGAGAGCTGCCCAAACCAGATCATACTGGGCACCATCCTTCACCCGGTAAGGCGTAGCAAGCTGTGGTCTCTAGGTCATTGTTTGTATTTTATTTCGGTAATGGTGAAGAAATTGAAGCTGACTCTTCTTTCAGAACGGCAACATCACTGAACTATTGCTGAAGGAAGGATTTGCCCGTTGTGTGGACTGGTCAATGGCTGTTTATTCACAAGGAGCCGAGAAACTTCGAGCTGCTGAAAGGTAAGACACAAGCATGCATTGCAAACTTGTACATCTTATCCACATTGTACAATTGTGTTTTTCTGAAACCCTGGACAGATCTGCCAAGGAGCGCAAGGTCCGAATCTGGAAAGACTATGTTGCGCCCACGGCCAACCTGGACCAGAAAGACAGACAGTTTGTAGCCAAGGTGAGATTCTGTTTCAAGACTTTAGTTAATTGTCTGTTATCTGAATGTGTGATAATTGACAAATGGATGTATTCTTACTTTCATGGTGTAATATGGAGGTTTTTGTGCTTATTTTATTAGTTTGTTATTGTTGGCTGTGCTTTCAATTTTCTAGAAACGATACAATGCAACTACAGCTACTTTGAAGCTGCTAATGAAGTATAACCTTTTGCCCTGGTTTTATGTTCTCATTTTCACCCCCCACTGAATTGAGGAAAAATAAAAATACTTTCACTAAAGGGACAAATAGGAATGCTTAACAGCAACCTTGACGCAATCCCCAGTCAAATTAGGACCAAATTGCTGGCGTATGCGCTAGCAACGGCACAGAACGACCCCCAAAAGCCAGGAACTCAAGATAATAACTTTGAAGGTTATTGGCTTACGACTCAAGGGGAAAGTGATGTCCTTAATATATAGCATGTTGAGATGGCTCCTGTTTGTCAACAAAAATTATTTCAAATAAAGTGAGATGGAGTCCTTGGTACATCTTGATAAAATACTCTAACCTTGTTTTCAAAATAAGATTAAGATTATACAGTCCAATTTGTGCCTTTTTTTCCAAAAGGAGTTAATCAAATCCAGATAATTCAGCAATTTTCTAACTGTGTACACAGCATGTTCCAAGATAAAATGTGAGGCAAATGGTATATTTTTGACTAACTAACTTTTTTTTATGTCCATGTACTTTTTCTCTGGCTTGTGTAAGCTGCGGAAAGGATGAAACATTTATTTTATCAGTGTGATGCTCTTTCAGATCTCCGATGGATGAACAGTTGTGGGTAGTTCCCATAATTAACGTTTGCTGGATTAGTGCAGGGGAGTTTGTAATAAGATTATGAAAAGGAGTTTGTGATTTGAGAAAAATCTGATGCAGTCAGGTTGGGTGATGAGGTGTAGCTGTATTCAAGTAGAGTAGAATCACACTCCTTTTTATCAGATGTATGTGGCTACCGCTGTCCTCGCTTTGGGATCCCTGCTCTGTTTTTCTGAAGCTGTGGTGCGCTCGGCTCATGCCCCCAGTAAAACCTTGATGCGCCTCTTTGATCTCTGCAGGACTCTGCTTCATCCTCCCTTCCTTTATCTCTGTTTCTACCAACTGCTGTCCTTCTAAGAAGTACCAACAAAGTTGCAGGTGCCTAACTTTGTTAAGGGATTTATACATTTGTTATATCCAAGTTGCGTGCCCAGAATGAAAATCATGTTTACATAATTCATTTGAAATGTAGTGTTCTTTTGCTTGGCAGTGGTTTTAATTTACCAGATGTCGCTACCATCTCTCTACCCATTTCACGCTACAGCACATCTATACTGTCTAATAAAGCCTACGGCCTAGCAAACTGTAAAAAAGTGAAATAAAATTGGAGTGGGGTCGTTAGTCCCACGCCCAATCCCCTGACTTGATAGCCAGGTGCTGATTTTTGTTTGATTTCATTCTCTCAGCCCGTTTGGCTTTGAACCTGCAAAAGAATAAAGCTATTATAACCCCCACTTGACATGCATCAGTTGCCTGGCAAGTCAAGATTTCACTTTTGTCCTGTCTTTGAGACGGGTAGCCTGGGTCCCTGTCTCAAAGAGCCACAATGGGATAGGTGTGAGTGACAGGCAGATTAACCAATCAGGACTATTTGTATTGTATAAGAAAAGGGACTGAGACTGAGGGAAGGGAGAAGTGACCAGCTGGAGAGACCAGCCTCTCTCAAAATTATTGATTGTATTGATCTATCAAATTCAAACCATAACTCTAAAAAGTATTGAAAGTCCATATTTAGTTGTCTTGTATTGCCAACCTAGACTATTTATTTTTGGTAGAGCAATATTTAATGTTGTCCTCAATAATAAAACATACAAATAATAAAAAAGAAAACTCTTGAGAGTCTATAGGTAGCGTTCCTACAGAATGTGGGCAAGAATCTCAGGCCTGTCACTGCCAGCTGGTGCTTTCCTCGTTTCATTCACTGGCACCTAATACAGCGGTGGCTCTCACAGGGACACATCTATCCATCAGTCTGATCACGGGCCACTCCTGTGTCCACGTCCACTGCTCTTTTCACTTTTTATTATCTGAGTGATGGATAAAGTCGAGGAACGGCCGCACACCCAGTCCTCAAAAGTCAGTCCTGCTGCTGACGCATTTTCCTTTTTGGCTCTCTCTCTCCCCCCACCTTGACTGGGACTGGAGCAGCGGATGTAGGCCATGTCCCAGTAGTTTTCTTCTCTCCATCTCTCCTCAGTGCAGCGGATGACCTATGAGCTGATGGATAAAAGGTGACGTTCTGGAAACCTGTTCATTACTCTTACCCTTGAAGATCTGTCACAACACTATAGTATCCGGCTTTTAAATCTATAATATAATTATCAGTGTGAATATCATCTTATTCTCTTTCAGTTTTACAGATGAGGGCAAGTGAGCAGAAAACAAGGAAACTGATCGTTTTATTTTTGTGTAAAGGAACCATATGTAATATTTTGGTCATGTTAATGAAATTTTAAATTGTTATTGTAATTACTTTTTTAAGACAGCTAGGGCGTGGGTACACACAGTTCCTTTTAATAGTTGCTGGTACAAAAGCACATGACTCATTTCAACAATATTTCACTATACAGCAATTGAAGTCAAGTGGAAAGCCACTTGAACTGAAGGGTATCCAAATCATATTGTAGTCTGTCACTGTGGTTGCCCTAAAGCCTACTCTTTTTCACATATTCTCTCACTTGCAGTATTGCGCCTTAGGCCTGTGCCAAGTGGTTTATCATTATCAGCATCAGAAACACAACCAGATTATGCAAAAGGATGCAATTTGGGTGACAAATCACACCTAGCAGTCAAACTGAAATGCTGATATAGGTGTTGGAGGAATATCCTCTGACATGAGTAATGACTAAATCCTGGCTAGACTCACTTGGCATGTTGGTTTAAGCCAAACTTTTTTCACAGAGGGCCGCATTTTGAAACATATACCACAGACAACATGACTTGGAACATTAATATTAGGCCCATAGCAAAATGGGTTGTTGTTTAGGTTATGAGCAATTCATCTTTACAATTTTACTGTAAAAAGTACAACTTTTGGTTGTTTGGGCCAATTTAGGAGAAAGCCAGAGGGCCAAAAAAAAATTGTTTGAGGGCCACATTTGGCCATAATTTGGACACCCCTGGTTTAAGGCGACTAAATGAATTTGAATAACAACCCAGCATATTCCTTGACGATGGCCAACATTTTTTTTTGCACTATGACTGATCCGGGACACTGCAGATGTCATGACAGGCATGAACAGAGGGGGGCAGTAGATACCTGTGTATTAAGCACTGGTTTGGACTAGTGCATCACACAGCTCATCTGTCTTCTTTGAAGGCTTGTGCTACCGTCACACAGAGCAAAAGTCTTCTCAAACTAACCTGTTTTTTAAAAAACATTTCCATCTTCTTCTTTGTCTTACTACTTGTGCTATTTGCTGTGAGATTACACTGTCTCTCGCTTTCTGTTCCTCTTGATGTGTGTTGATCTGTCGTCCTCGCCTTTCTTGTCTCCGCCGACTGATAATTAGCCATTAAACGTTGAGCCATTTTCTTCTGCTCCAGTCGCAATCACTCTTCTCTGCATTTACATTTACAAACCACAAAATGACCTTGTTACAGCCTGAATTTGTGTAGGCTGCTTGGTGTGCACTTTCCCATGTGTATGCAAGCCTCTTATACTCATGACTCCTCTTCCCCCATTCTGTCTTTTCACTTCAACTTCATGTACTATATCTAGCCAGTGATTAGTGTAAGATGCATTTTGACTGTTGTTGTGGGCCAGCCTATTTACCATGTGGGCTGATTTAATTTCATAAGGTTACTCAATTTGTGCTGGATTTAGCTAAAGGAATTGATAGTATGCATTGCTGCTTTTGGCTATTTTTTTGTTGTTATTCTCCATTCAGACACCTACTCTGTCGACTGTAAGTGTGATGCATGGCTTTTTCTTTTTTAACACTCAAGAGCTTGGGAGCAGCCTACATATGCGGCCATTTGAGTGATGCTTGAGCCATTTAATGTGCATGTGGGAGGCAACATGTGTAGTGCCATTGATTTCTCAGTCTCCAGCAAGCGGCCTACTTAAAGGCGGTCTTTCTCGATGCCTCCTCCATCTCAGTCACATTATAGCCCCAATCTGTCTTCATACTTGGGGGAATGCTGAGGTACATAAAGGGACTGGCTGGAGCAACAAATGTTCATTTAACACTTCACTGGAATTCATTCCACTGAATTCATACTCCCATTTTAGAGGTGCCACAGGGACACCACACGAGCCAAACTTGTACGCAATGCATCACAGTGGCCCATAAATAAACCGGGGCTCTTGCCCCTTCTCCAATGTCCTCTTTTTGGGCATGTATAAACTTTGATTTTATGAGTTAGCATCATGCATCTCCATGGGGCAGACTGTACGTAAACCTTTTGGTGGATTGGCTATTATGGACCATAAGAGAATACTTTTGATCTGTTAAATTTGTCAAATTGAGGGGTCAAAGCTTCTCTCCTAGTGCAGCCAATCAAGTCAATGTGTAATCTGAATAGCTTTCCTTTTGACCCAATGCATTCACAAGGTGAAGTTGAATTTCTATAGACATGCTTTTAAGTATAATAAGAAAAGATATAAAGCCCTTTTTCAGGGAGTCTGTGAAAGGGAAAGACTCCCTACTCGCAGACCTCACTAAACCACTATGTACCATTTCATGCATTAATGATGTCTCCTGCTTCTGTTTGTTCTGATTCCAGTTTCTTTTGATTTCAGGTGATGCAGATTGTCAATGCTGACGCTATGGTGGTCAAGCTAAACTCCGGGGAATACAAAACCATTCATCTGTCCAGCATTCGTCCTCCTAGGATTGAAGGAGAGGTATGCCTTTGCTTGGTAGGGTTTTGAGTCTGTGTGGTTTTGACCTGTCAACTAGTTGATTTGAAACTCTAATGTCGACTGCCACTTTTACTCCTGAAGCCATCTCCCATTTATGCCTCTCCAACACTGGCAGCAACATTCAACTCTCCTCAGCAGCCCATTTTTCATAACTGTGAGTCCTGTTGACCACCGGGTGGCGTCTCTGCAGCAGGGCACATTTAGGCTCACTGAGACATTTGCACACACCCAGTGGTTGCAGCACTGCAGAGTGAGGCTGATCGATTTTTTTTTTTTTTTTCCTCACTTTTTCCCCACAATCACTTTTAAACTCTAAGGCCATGCACAGATGCATGCGTGTTAGTGAAATTAACGAATGCTCCCCAACATTCGATCTAATTTTTTTACACATCAGTCTTCCATCTCACAGCAGTGCATACAACAAATTTATTTTTTTCCATTGAGATCAAAATAACTGTCCTTCTAGTCTCTTTAAAACAGTATGACTCGCATTCCAGCTCTGTAAGCAAGTGTATAACGGATGAGAAACACTTTCATTACACTTAAATTCCTAGTAGAATTGATTCATTTTCCACCAGGGTAGATGGCATCATTTTTTTTTTTTGTCAATATACTATTTGGATCCTCATGCGTCCAAAAGGTTTTAGCTTCCCGTCTATTCATTGTGGCTGCTTTGTGTGACACAACTGAATCATTTTAGTTAATGATGAAAGCCAGATTTTCCTTGCGTTGTGTTACTTCTTATTTGACAACCTTTTCTCACAAGGACATGCTATTTACAATCATATTCATTTATATGCGAGTCATGTCTCCCGGTCTCTGTTCCAAAGACTGGGGCGCAGCGCTTCTGTTGTAAAAGGTAGATTGCTGACGGTCTGAGACAACTATTTTTTGAGTTTTGATTGTTTTTGCTTTACTGACTCTGTCTCTTAACATCCATTTTGATTTTATGGCCTGCTCATTCCACTCTTTCCGTTTATCTCCCTAGTTAAGCTTTTATTCCCTCACACTCTCTCTCCCAACCCCCCTCTTCCTTGTTGCTGTCTTTCCGCTGGTATCTTCGTTAGTGCCATGCATCAGTGAGAGACAGCCTTGTATCCCCTCTCCTAGCCCCTCCCCCTTCTCCTATCCTCTCCTTTCCTCTCCTACGCTTAGTTTCCTCACTTTTTGTCTAGTCCCTCAGGTTGTTCAAGCCATGGTCAGATTGTTGACCTGCACCAGTAAACCTTTTATTGTTTTAGCTTTTAGGCAAAAGAAAGCTCTTTCTTGTTTCACATTAGTCCAGTTTTTGCCGTTTCAAAACTTTCTTTCAGTCAATGCCCTTCTCTCATCTGTTGTATTGGAGATGCCAGCTGCTTCAACAGTATGCTTTCTGTGCTTCATTACCCTGTCATATGTTCCTCAAATCTTCCAGATGTGGATGTGGGTGCTGTGCTGTTGGAGCCGTTTCATATTGTTACTGTGGTTCTTCATTTCCAGTTGTTCACTCAAATGATCTGTTTTGAAGGTGCAACCACTTAAGTGTAATTTTTGGTTTAAACTTGTACCTCTGGTTGGTGAGGCTGTCACAGACTTGAATAGATAATTAATTACCGTATTTTCCGGACTATAGTGCGCACTTAAAAGTCTTTAACTTTCTCAAAAAACGACAGTGCCCCTATAATCCAGTGCGCCATATACAGAAAATGTACAGGCACAAAAATGTAAACAACATTATGGCTACCGTAGCCAGGTGCACCACGGTGTGATACGTACCCCAAAATGGCACCTATAAAGAGAAACGCTTATGACGCGGACTTCAAACTTAAGGCTATCAGTCACGCAGTAGAACATGGGAAAAGAGCAGCTGCGAGAGAATTCAACATTAACGAATCGATGGTAGGAACCAAGGAGGAACCAAGAAGATGACCTGCGCCAAGTAAGGAAGACCACACAAAGTTTCCGAGGGAACAAAGTGAGATGGCCACAGTTAGAGGACAACATTGAACCGTGGGTTATCGACCAGAGAGAAGCAAGTATAAGCGTCTCTACACTCTCTATTCGACTGAAGGCTACAGCGTTGGCACGGGAAATGAATATCAATGAATTTTGAGGCGGTGCTTTCGTTTTATGAAAAGACGTGATCTCTCCATCTGCACACAAACCGCTACTGTTTGTTGTTTTAGCGTATCAGAATGTTGTGTTGTAAACAATGTTGAGCTGAGTTGAACGCGTTTAATAAAGTTCAAATGACTGACTTATCCAACTGTTTTGTTTCGCTTACTGCACCTTATAGCCCGGAGCGCCTCGTACATGAAAAATTATCGAAAATAGACCATTTATTGATAGTGCTTTATAATCCAGTGCACCCTGTAGTGCGGAAAATACGGTATATGATTACACCAAAGTTGAGATTCTCCACATCCACGTACATGCACAAAGTTCTATATATGTGCAGAATTTGTCGCTCTAATTTTGCTCTAGAGTGGCTGAACGGTTGAGAGGGGACACAACCTTTCACACTTCCTTCAAACTAAAAAGCCTACTTGCTGTTAGAGGTATGACCCATACTGTGGCCAAGGAGATGATTCTGTTCATCTGTTTTCATAGATTTACATGTAGAACTACATTACTGTTGGTATGTATGCTGCTGAAAGTTTGTTTGAAAATGTGTGATTCTGTTTGTTAGCTGTAGATATTAGTGTCTATGAGCAAAAGTACCTTGGTGATGATCTGTGATGCTGTTGGCTCAGCTTTGAGTCTTGTCGCTATGGCAGCAATGCAGAGTTCTGGTTTCCTGCGAGGCTGTCGATCAGAGACAATAATAATACCATAATTTCTCACAAGTTAACAGCAGATACTCTAATGAAAGCCGTCTATTTCAAGCTGTCTACAACTTATTTAGTTCGTCATTAGACAAAACACCCTTATTAGATACTATTTATAGTATTTTTTTTTTATTCATCATTAGTCTTTCATTGTTTTGTTTGAGCTACAGCATCATATAGACATCATACAATCATCATAAACGATGTTTGCCAGTTGACAGATATTTCCTGAATGAATTGAAGAAATGCTGTTGACTGGGAAATACTATCTTGTGGTCAAGTAATCATGAGGTCACAGCAGGTATCGCTCTAGAGCTGGATAACTCTGTCTGTGGCACAGCAAGTAAAGAAGCTTGCTTGCTGCTGCTGTTCGGTTGAGTTTACAACCTAAGATGCATTTGCCCATGTAAGTACACATCTTGGAAATTGGTGTCATCTTGTGCCCAAACAAAGATTAGAGACGGAGCGATCTGCCAGATATGTTAAGACTTTTTGTGTTGCCGAAGCATCTGCTCAAAACAATCTCAGACATTTGGCTTTACAACAAATGTGAGTATGCTAGTGCTGCATTCTCTACAGTTCTGTAGAGATTTTCCTGTGCCAGTTGTCATTACTGTCTCTGTCTGTCTAGATGAGTTTTTTGCTCTCTTCACCCATTCTTTCTGCAAGCAAAGGCTTCTATGTTTGTGTGTAAGGGCGTGTCTGGGTGGATGTAGCATTTAAAGGGCTACTGAGGCCAGATGCGACAGAGCAGAGTGTTGATGAACCATGACAGTTCCTGCTAAGCCCTTCTCCCCCACCTTCCCTCTCATCTGCTTCTTTTGGTTTCCTACTACCCTTCCCCTAATGACTATACTAATAATGTTCACAGTGACAAATTGGTGGGCCTATGTTGTTTGTCTGCAGCAAATGAGCCAACTCACTCGCATACTTTCGAACTCTCTTCCTTTTGACTTATTTGTCCCTCTTGGAGTTGTACATTATTACCTCAACATAAGACGGTTATAATGAATTAGCGTATGTCTTCTTGATGTCAGTAGATGCTTTTATATACAATGCAGTCACTTTTTTTTATTTTTTAAGCATGGGCCTTGACAATACAATCTGTCCATCTCTACTGTATAAAGTTGGATTGTTTTGGTGCTCTTGTGGACCACCGTAATACCAATCTCATACGGCATCCCTTGTGTGGTTCAAAATACATTTTGAAATATTGGAATATTGTTTTTTAATAAAAGCGTGTGCAAACAGTGAAAGCCAAACAGATGGGGCAGAGGGTGATGGATAAACAAAATAAGTAATACTACAGTAACTGTAATTTGGATCTCAACAAGTAGGAGCTTTGTGGGTATTGTGACGAGTATTGTAAGTGTTTACCAAAAATATTCTGTATCAGAATGTTGGTGATTATACTTTGATTCACTAACATAATCAGTCCAAAGATGGTCAGTTTCTGAATGTTTAAATAGACAACCCCATCTGTCTTCTTCTATTTAGCTCTCTGCTCACTGCTGTCCCCAGCCTCCACAGCTTCTGTCTGTCCATGTGTGTGCCCTCAGCATGGCACCGCTATGACACACTGTGACCCCACACTCTAAAACGGGCTGACATCAGGGGCGCACACCACATTGTGATTCACTCAGTCACCTTTCACTGGACTAGGCTGGTTGGGAGTTAGTGCTCCCTCTCACTTTTGGATTCATTTTCTTGGAAAGTTTAAATAGCTAATACTGTAATGTTGTGTTTAATACAGCATACCACCAAATGAACATGTTACATGTTGGATTTTATTTTCATGTCCCACAGTTTACTTAAAAATAAATAAATAAATAAATAAAGTTTTACTAGTCACACCTGATAAATCAATAGTTTGTATTGCAGGATATTTGTTGTGACTATCCATTGAAAAGGGAAAGATAATCACATGAAAAGCTTTGATATGTTGTAATACTTTGGCTTGGAAAAACAGGACTTTTATATGTACTTACAAATCAGGAGTTATTATAACCAAGAAATTAAACCAAGTAATGACCATTATAACCCTCTGACAAAATTTGTATTAAGGTTTTTAAATCAGAACTTTCAAGGGGAATAATTTCTAAATGATATCAATGCATTGCTAAGCTGGACAACTACCCTACTAAATATATCAATAACAAATGGGAAAGAAGTTCATTTTGTTTTGACGGCCGAAGAGTGGGAAAGTGTTTGTAAATCCCAGTGTATGACACAGTGTTATGAAAGAACGTGATTTTGAGATTTACAAAGTTCTCATTCCTCACAGGGAATTTCTAACAGTTGTTTGACTACTGGCTGCCCCAGTTTTAACAACAATCAGGGGTTTTTGGACTGTCCTGTCGCTCATACTTATTGGACTGAAGTTCACAAATTTTCTGCAGACCGTTTTTGACATTGTCATCCCTCTGAACTATGCACTTCGGCTGCATGAACACTATCAATGGATACCTTTTTGAATGTACTTTTGGTGGCAGGAAAAAGGCCATCACAAAGAAATGATTGACCCAAACATCACCAACAAACTGACATTGTAACAGACATCATAAAAATGAAAACAAAAACATTCGGACTCTATTTGGAAATGGACAAATTTGACCGATTCTGGACTCAATGGGACACTTTTTTTAATGTATCTGTCATGATTGTTTTTCCTTTGTTTTTTAGTTGATGTCCTTTTGTAATTTAATTTTTAATTTCACACACTGTCATTTCTGTGTTTTTTGTTTTAAACTTTAAAAAATTTAAGTGAAAAAAAGGGTCTCGTTGGGTATTGTTTTAATTTCATTATAGTTAAATTTCGATGAACTGTTTCAAATTAAGGGTGGTCATTATTGCCAAAAATATCTATTTTTTTGGTGTATCCACGATAAAGATGTCAATCCAACAGAAATGTGTTAAATCATGTCTTCAATTGTATTAGTTGGTTTAATGTAATATTAATCACAAGCGTAGAAATTCAACCTTATACCCTTATTTCAAACTTGACAATATATGGTGCTGTTCGGTGGTCGAGTGGATAGCACACATGTGAGGCGCTCAATAGTTTGCTGCAATTTCCTTCTTCCCAATCTGTTATTTCACGCCATACTGTCCTGTCCTGCAGGCCAAAAAAATCCTTAAAAAAACCCTTTTACAATATAACTTTTTTTGCTCTGCCCTTTTTGTGGCATTTTTACTATAAAGGATATGCTAAATTTTCATTTCTAGTGTATCTTCAAAACATTTACAATAGGTTTTTAATCCAGATGTTCAATATATTGTCCATCTCTAATTGCAGGTTATTTGTTGTGGCTATCCATTGAAAGGCTTAAGGGATTGGCAATGTTTGTTAGTATAGTTTTTTAAATCAAATCATAGTCAAATTGCATTAAATGTTCCCAAATGTCAATGTTGCAAGTTTCAGAGCCTGCTTGAAGCCAGTGACTGCACAGCCCTGCAGCTCTGTACAGTAGAGGCAGCATCATACGTCTGCAGCTGAGTTTTACTGAGTGGTAATGCATAATTTGGAATGAAGGAAATTTCCCCCAAATGGAACAGAAGTCTCCCGGAGGACTGTCAGATGAAACTTGTTATTGGGGCAAACTTCAGACATCGCTGCTCTGTTTGAACCTCCCAGTGCTGTGTTTGCCCCATAGCATGTTTTACTTGGAGGCCTGATAATATGGTATTCAGCTTTCCATTTTGTTTTTTGTAAATGTAGGCAAAGAAACAACTTGTGAATGTCTTTTTAAAAACAATGCTCAAAGGGGAAGTTGTCAGTGTTGGTTCATTTTTGGTAGATTAGATTGTATGTTGCATCCATCTGGATTACCCAAGCGACTGACCCGCTCCATCTTGCACATGGATGCCATTTCATCTTGCTTAGGGTCATGTCTTTATAATGAAATATCTTTTAAACGCATTGAGTGCCCTTTTTAATTGCAGCTTTTCATCACAAGAAGTAAAGACATAAGCTTACCCAATTACACTGGGCGCTAGTTGTTTCATGTCAATCGTCAGTGTGCTCTCCTGCACTACCTCGTCACAAGGCTGCTCTGATTGTCTGTATTTCTTGTTTTCAAACTGTCTCACCTTCTGCTCAGCATCTTTTAATTCCCTATAGAGCTGCTGTAAGATGGAAGGCTAGTACCTTTTGTCCTCCATGTCTGCGCCTCCACTTCTTGTGCCTAATTGGCATAGAGTGCTGACATTTACACTCTTCGCCCTCAGTGACATGGTTCCTCTCCAGTGTGAAACGCCTTATTAGGTAGACATGACCCCCCCACCCCCTTTTACGTATTTTTTCTCGTCTCCTCTGCAGGTACTATATCTTCTCATTAAAACATTCAATTTTCATCACAGAAATGGGGATTGTATGGAGGGACTTAGCCAAATATATTACTGTATTGTCATTTTGGTGGTAGAATAGTGTGTTTCCATTTAAAAAAGTGTAAGGTAAATTGTAAACATGTAAGTAAACTCAACACTGCTTTGGATATGAGCAGATTATTAAAATAAGCACAAACTGCAGCAAAACATTCTGTTTTGAAAAAAGTGATTGTCCTCAACAGTTTCCAATCCAGACTCGGATAAAAGCTTTTCTTTAAGCCTGAACAAGTGATAAAGGATTTTTTTACTGGCTGAAGTGGCTCTTGTTGTGACGCCTGAAAATGAAATGAGAAGGGGCCAAGTTAGGAAAGATTTAAAAAAAAAAATTGTTGCACTGTATTATGGCAGTTTTTTCTAAGGTTAAAGCAACCAACTGAACAAATACATTTTCAGACATCCTTTACAATTGAATGACCTGAACAGTCACTACATTTTAGCCTCCTCCTGTTGAAAACATGCATTAATAATACATTACACAATAAACAGCTGTGCAGATAGTTCAGTAGACTAATATGGAAGAACACATGGACCGACATTAAACTCACTATTGCGTTTCTTCACGCGTCTTATTTCTAGACCCATCTGCCATGTTATGTGCCCTACCTGGCAACGGCAGTGCATTTAAATGAAAGGGAAGCCATTGAAGAGTTGAGGAAATGAAGGATTAATCTAACCTTGCTTGTTGGCTTGAGCGATGATGATGGAGGTGTATGCAGGGCAGGGATGGCGTTGAATGCTGCATTGTCATTCATTGCTTTATTACCATGTTAGTGCCTGCCATTTATTCTCCCTTCTCTACTTCAATGACATTTTGTTCCACTTTTAATCGTGCTTCTGCAAAAGCAACACCTGTCACCGCAGAGGTCTGTGTTTGTCTTCTTCCAACATGGAGCAACACTAAACCCAGCCTCCTTTTTAAAAATGCAAATGCTTTCTATTTGTGGGGTGCTCCTGTCATAGAATAGGTGAACACATTGAGGGACGTTTTGGTGTGCAGCTGTGCATAGGGTTACATCTGTGTGTGCGCGTATGGTGCCAGTCTGCCTTTCTGCAACTCATTAACAACAACTTCCTTTTTGCTTTGACTGTGGCACACCTGGATCTGCTTGGCATTTGATAGGCTAATTTTGCTTTCATTTTGAAAGGGAGAGGATTTGTTTAGACAGCAGGGCCTATTGCACATGGGTGTATAATGGAGTTTTTAAATTTTGGAATGATGGCACACAAATCAAACTATCATTTTGTGAAATGTACCATTTACTGTCGGCTCTCTATTATCTCAAGTATCCTTGCAAACTGACTACATCAAACTTGGTTTAAATTTTGGACCCTTTTAATAAAAAAAATAAAACAAATTTATACAACCTTTTGCCTTTTAACAGCAGCCATCATAATGCATTATCTGTATTTAATTTGCTATATTAGATTGAACGGTGATGTTTTAAACATGATCAATTCATTCCTTTTTATATAAAGGGAAAATTCATAATCCATATTTTCTCTTATGTTTCAGGAGAAGAACAAAGATAAAGACAAGCGTTTCCGTCCACTTTATGACATTCCCTACATGTTTGAAGCCCGCGAGTTCCTCCGAAAGAAGCTCATTGGGAAGAAGGTGAGATCCAGTTATTATATTGCTACCTCTAAGAAGCTTTTTAAATGTTCTTGTTAGGCCTAGTCTTATATTCAGACACACTTTCCCATTTCTTCAGCAGCAATACAATTATGTCTTAAGCATATCTATTTCGGTGCCGCTGTGAATGGCAAAGGCTCTGATGCCCTGGGGCGTGGAAATGGCCCGCACGTACCCTTTAAAGAAACAGTGTTGATTCCCTCCCCTTGTATCTATTGATCTACTCAATGTGAAGCCTGTGGGAGGGTGTGATTTACACAAATTTGACCCAACAGGAGCCAGTGCTAAGAATACTACAAACTAGAGCTGCTTACTCGTCAACATTAATTTGTGTGAATGCATTTTTTAACAGCCTCATTATGTTTCAATAGATGTGTATAGGGCGTTTTAATGCAAGAAGTGCTTTGGAAAGATGGCACTGCTATAACCCAATTTGTTTTTTTTATAAATTCTGTATAAGAACACACAATTCATTCTTTCAGAAGCCTGGAGTTACTTTTGGCATTCAGAACAAGAATTGAATTTATTCATCTGTTTGTCATTTCAATTACTCCCATTAATATATTTTTAATGACTAATCTTGTTGGCTTTATAAAGCGAGAGAGAAAAGCAGATGAGAGTGAATTATTCTTTTCAAAGAAAGACAAATGTGAGATTTGTACAATAAATTGGCTGGTATATAAAATCTACCCCACAATGAGTTGTTTGTACCACTCCAAGAGCACATTTATAGTTTTTATTTTTAGTCTTTTTGACTTTGAGCACACTTTGGCTTAAATTTTAAGATTTCGAAAATGAATAAGAACTACATATTACAAGGTTCTGCTCATCTTTGTTGCTGTGACACAAAGGCTCTTTAGTTAATTCTGCTGTTACCAAGCATCATGACTTTTTATACAGTAATTGCAAAAGAAATCTTGCAGGTTTTACAGGTATAAACATAATCTTTTTGCTACCTTGGCAACCAGTGAAATCATTGCACTTAAAGGCTTTTTAATATCACGTACAGCTCTGTGCGGCCTTGGGTAAAATGACTAAAATTTGATGCAATGGATGTATTGAACACAGTGAAAGGCGACTGATGTAGGACTTAACATTATGCTCCATACAGACAAATCTAAAATGATAAATGTACTAAAGACATTGCTGAGATGTCACATTCTGCTCTGGGTTTATCAGAGGCAGGTGTACTTACACCTGCACTGACAAAATGTATATTTTTACTAGCAGTAACGAGCTATGAGGAGTCAGTTGAATTATAGGCATGATTTTGTAACTTCTCAGGAAAGGTGAAAAACACAATCAGCAGTAAGAACACAAACACAGCCCAATGTCTGTCTTCCTTCTAAACCTGTTGGAAGTGACTAAGCATTACAAATGATTCTCCTTGAGCTCAGAATCAAAATCAGAAAGGGGTTTATTGCCAATGAATAAGATTCAAAAACTAGGAACTTGCTTTGGCTTTAACAACAATGAATTGTAGTAGTGGCAAAATATATCAAAAAGGGCATGAATAAAAATTGTAGAATTTACAAATAAATAAAATTGACTTGGTCTGATTATATACACAATTCACAGTTGGCCAGAATAGTGCAAAAAGTGAGCCGTGCATTTAATTGTTATTGGTTTGAATAATAGTTAAAGTTGCGGGTGTTAAGTGTTCATGAGTCCAACGGCAGAAGGAAAGAAACTGTTCTTGTGCCAAGAGGTTCTGGTCCGGATGGACCGTAGCCTCCTGCCTGAGGGGAGTTGGTCAAATAGTCTGTGTCCAGGGTGAGAAGGGTCAGCTGTGATCCGACCTGCTCTTCCCAGCAGCAGTTAGCTCGAGTATCTGAGACATTCTTCGCCAGCCGCACGCACTGCCTCCGATCCGCAAGAAGTCAGTGATCCACCTGCAAGTGGAGTCGGATATGTTGAGCTGAGGGAGCTTGTCATGGAGCAGAGCAGGGAAGATGGTGTTGAATGCAGAGCTGAAGTCTACAAACAGGATCCTGGCGTAGGTTCCCGGGGAGTCCAGATGCTGCAGGATGAACCTGTTGGCTCTGTAGGTAAACTGCAGGAGGTGAAGAACTTGAGCTTGCGCAAGACCAGGCGTTCAAATGACTTCATGACTACAGACGTCAGCATCACAGGCCTGTAGTCATCAAGTCCAGTGATCCGGGGCTTCTTTGGGGCAGGGATAATGATCCAAAGCACAAATGTGTCTGTAATGCCACTCTGCTTTATAAAAGTAAAGCTACATTAAATTATTTTTCCATTAAACCCATATTCTCTAAAGAAGAGCTTTTGATCTTTTTAAAAGCATATCTAATGCATCCATATTCAGACACTCAGACACATTTTCTTATGAGCTCGGTGTACATAGATTGTTCATCGTACTAACTATACTACAGGGATTCAATTTTAAAATTATATAAGTCAAAATGAACCTAGTATCAAAGTACATAAACATGCAAATTGTTTAGTGAAGTTTTTGTATCATACATTCTTTTGTGTCATAAATATGGCCTTTACTTCTAATTCTGTCACTTAACAGTCTTCAGCTCTTGTCTCACTCACCCAGCACTTTTTGAAATGACAGCACTTGCATGGTGACATAATCCCAAAAAGCATGATTTGGCTAACTTTATAAGTAGTGCTGCTTGTGTGCTTGGGTCTCAGCCTCAGCAGAAAAGTCCAATGAAAATGTTGCATTAAGCCACTTATCAGGGTTGAGCACATTCGGATAATCCTGCGTGCTCAAAGTGGCTCCTGTTATGCAGCTGCTAGTGCACACTTTTTCTCCTTACGCTGCTGCACGAGAGCTATCTGTTTGCGAAAGTGAAACCCTATTCACAATTCAACATTTGATGTGTTCAAGCAGATGCAAAGCAAGTAGACCTAAGCCTCAGCAGGTCCTATGGATCAAAATCCAGATGGAGCTTTGACTGCATATCCTCGCTTTCCTCTAGGATGACTCAACTGTTGCATCTTAAAAATAAATGTAAATAAACCGGACAGAAAAAAACATTCAGATTACAAAATGTTGTTATCAAGCCTTTGATATGGTGACGTGTGTGTGCTCTTAAAAAATGAATCAGTTTCAGAAAATAAGAAATGATAAGGTCAGATATTTTCATTTTACACATCGCTGTCAAATGCATCAATCATTGTCAGAACACACTGTAATCTCTATGATGTGGAAGAGACATCTGCTTTATGTTATGGGTGTGACAACCAGTCATTTAATTTTTTGTCCCAGTAAAACAAGCATTCACACACACACACACACACACACAGAGCGATGTCTGTATGTCCTTGTCGTTATCATTCACCCGCCCAGTCCTCTAAGCCCTCCTCTGGCTTTTCCCCATGTCGCGCTCTACCTCCGGGGGGCTCACAGATAGCTTTGCCTTATCAGGAAATCTGTGAGTCGGCCCGTGGAGAATGGAGGATGAGACTCCTCTAATCTGACACCACTGGTCAAAGTTTATAATCTGTCATCACCTTAGAGGATGGGAAGGCTAAGCACCAATATCTTACCCATTAGCTAACTCCTAATGCACCAGAGTATTTGCACTGGTTCTGTGTTTCAAGTTGCTCGCCTTGGTCTTTATAAAACATTTTTGATTATCTATTCTTTTGAGGTTTGTTTTATTGTCCTATTGTCTCAATTCACAATTCAGCATTTGAAGATTCTGTTTTCTGCCCTCACTTTTTGAAGAGCCTTAAACAATTTTTTATTTGTATTTTTTCATGCCCGAACCTCACACACAATAACTACCATACTTTGTAGGATTTCCCAAAGTGACAATACCAGTGTCCTTTGCAAATCATTTGGGTACTTGTAATCATTTGAAAAAGCAACTACTTATGGAGCTCCTTTTTTTTTTTCTCTTTTCGCTTTCAATATTTTGAAGCAATTATAAGCCACTCTGTTGCCTTGCCAAAATTTCATCATGTCCTTCATGTTTGACAAAGCTCAAAATGACATTAATGCTGTTGGCGTCCTCTACCCAGTTCTGACCCACAAAGGTTCGAAATGTTCAGTAGACGCATGATTCAGAAAGCACACTCGTCGCAACTCAGTGAGATTCAGAGCCCAGAGTGAAATAAATGGCCACACACGACACAGTGACAAAGCTGTGTCCTCAGGCAGCTTACTTTGGAGTTTGTTTCAGGCAGCGCTAGCAAACACTTCACTGTCGGCCCATTCATGGTGGTGCATGTGTGCAAACGCCTCTCCTCTGGGCTGAGCTACTGTGCCGCGTGACATGATTTACACTGACTGGGGTGACCTTGAAAACTGGGACAAACGCACGACCCACTCACACTTGCAATTTTAACACCCCAGCTCAAATGATTACTGTTTTTTTTTTCACTGACGCGCTCTCTAAACCTGATCTGTTGTGTTGACCTCTGCATCTGTGTGTGCCCCTGTAGGTCAACGTGACTGTGGACTACATCCGAGCTGCAACTGGGTCGGCAGAAGGCACTCCCGCATTTTCAGAGCGCACTTGTGCAACAATCACAATCGGTGGCATGTGAGTAGAATAATGAAGTAAATTCAATAAACTGCACTAAACGTTTTACCTCAATAAATTTTGAAGCAACCTGACGACTAAACACCTGTATTACTTTTCTTCAATTTATTTCATATTAATGTGAAATGTTGTGGAAAATATTTGGAGATTTTATTTAATTAATTATTGTACCATTCAATCTACTAAATTGTAATGTGTCATGTCTGTAAATACAATACTAAAAGCACAATAGTTTTCACCTAATGCTATTCTAGTCTTGAACAACGTTCATGATACCATTTATTAAGCATTTATAGCATAATAAATAACCTAAAAGTTGCAATTTTATGCATATATTTTCCATTCTCGACCGGATTGTAAAATATCTGGTAGTTCATGATTATTGCAGAGGTTTTTTGGTCCACCCAACATTTTCCCTCTCACCCCAATACACATCTCTGCATTTTAATTTTCACAAGGGTTATCTGAGTGCAGGCAATTACTTTCTATCTTCAAAAACAGTTATGCAGAAATCCATTTTATCTTGCAGACACATACATTTTATGCAGGGCCACAGATAGATGTTATTAAACTATTCAGAAGTTCAAGTTACTTCAAATGTGTTTCTAATGTCTTGAAAAACATTACTTTAAATAATTTTCCCACCAAAATTGATTAAAGCAGTCGTTTGTTGTCTGTGGTGTTCTGCTCCACTTTGGGGTTCAATAACATGGTTCTAATCTCATTGATAGAAAACCATTCAGTCCTAACACTATGATCTTTTTGATGGTTCAGTCATAAATAAATTGAGAACAAAGTAACATATTGACCAGCCGATTAAAACCCAGCACTGGCCAACAGCAGCTTGTCTCCATGGATAACCTTTTGGCATAACCTCTAAAGATTACTGACCTGACATGTCTAGGCCAAGATATTTACCTTCTGTCACTCTCTTCTGGCAATTTGTCTTGCATTGTGTGTCCCGTAATAACATCATATATTAAAGTCATATGAAGTCATTCATCATATAATAATACGAGTATGATTCACAAAGGGTTTTCAGACATTAATCTCAGCGTCCTCACATTTTGGTCAAAGTTCTTCATGGGTCTTGTTACCGACCGATTCAGGTCCCGTTATTCTATCTTTCTTGTTTCCCCATTATTTATTCTTTATTTTAGTTTTTGCAATGCATTTTATGCCTTCTTTGTCCTCTCTATTGTAGACTTACTTAAATTCTGGATATCATCATTTTTCATGATGGTATTTGATTGCCAACAGGCAAGGAAGTTGAACCACTTGAGCCCTTGACAACGAGGACTGCATAAATACTACATATACATGAAGCACAACGTGGAGCCAAAGAGACCGTTGTAACTCAATTCCTAGTGAACTATTTAAATAAACGTTCTATTTGAATTCACTGGCTTTTGCGATTTTATGGTTTGATGTCATGAGGGGTTATAATATAGATGACAGATGTGCTTTCCAGTGGAGAAATGGGACTGTCCTGCTTGCCCCTCTCCCACCCGTGATCTGGAACAGCCATGTCTAAGGGCTAATAACTAAGTGCTGCATTAACTACGACAATGCTTCCTCTTTGTGCCCTTCTCCACATCAGCAACATGGCAGCAAAGCAGCGCTTAGTCAAGTGTGCAGAGACGGCATTTAACTGGCCCTATGTTCTTTAGCAAGGCCATTATTGCCCATATTATACCTCCTCTCCAATATTGTTCAGCACCTATAAAGTGTTTTAAAGCCTCCTCCTCTCCTCCTTTTGTTCTTTGCAGTAACATTGCAGAGGCTTTGGTCAGTAAAGGCCTGGCCACGGTCATCAGATACAGACAGGATGATGACCAGAGATCCTCCCACTATGATGAGCTTTTGGCTGCAGAAGCAAGGTGAGAAAACACTCACTCAACCCTCTCATTTCTTTAAAAAAGTACTTATTTAATTGAATTGTCATTTCCTTCACTAAAAGCACAGATTAAATTGGATAAAACCTTTGGACCATTATTTTTTTAAATAAACATGGGCGCGCTCTCCTTTTATCCTTGACCTTGTGAATGTTACTCTTGGGAGGTACTATATATATATATATATATATGTGTGTGTGTGGATATGTATATATGTGTGTGTGTATATATATATATGTGTGTGTGTGTGTATATATATATATATATGTGTGTGTGTATACATATATATACGTGTATATATATATATATATATATACACACATATGTGTGTGTGTGTGTGTGTGTGGTGTGTGTGTATGTATATATTATATATATATTAAATATATATATAATATATATATATATATATATATTACATTATACATACACATTACACACACACACAACACACACATATACACATATACGTGTGTGTACATGTGTTTGTGTATACGTGTATAACATATACACACACACATATATACACACACACATGTATATGTGTATACACAATACACCACACACACACACACACACACACACACACACACGTATACATAAGTATAATGCCCTTGAAGCTTTCTCTTCATGGCTTTTATCCATCCAAACCAGGTGCAGTTACCAAATTAATCCAAGTAGCATTGAATTCCCATCTCATCTTTCTACATACATGAACTTCTATTTTCTATACAGTCTTTCTAAATATATAATCAGTAACACTCTTTACCCGGGGCTATGAATATAATTATGTATAGGTGCACTACCAGTTCAGTCGTTGCTGGATTGCTGTAGATTACGGTTGCATTGTTGTAGATTAAGATCTGATGGTTGTAGGTTCAGCAGATTCAGACCTTTCTGTATAGAACCCTTTCTCTCTTGTCACTGCCCACCCCATTCTCTCCTTTCTGAGTTCCTTACTCTTTTGCACAGTTTGTCCTTAGTGATCCACCTTAGCCATTTTCAATTTTGTCCTCCTTTGGCCTTGCTCTGCTGGGCCATCTTTTCACTCACTTCCTCATCTTGTCTATTCAGCTCTACCATAGTCTCCCTCTGTCCCTGATGGGGTTTTATTAAAGCTGATGAGAGATTTCTGTCTATAGCCTAAGTTTTATTTTTAGATTTCAGCTGCATGAGGCCATTGGCCCAGAACCTTCCAGGAACCTTGGCTGTAATGTTAAATGAGCATTGCTTATCCTCTATGCCTGCATAGATGGACACAAATGATTTACATCCCTCAGACCCAAGGGTTGCATGACTGTCCACCAGCAACAGTGGCCTGGTCGGTCTTTAAGTCGTGCCTATGAGTACGAATTAATTTGCCATTGTCACATAGAATGCCTCGCTTGAACGCAACATTTTCATCCTATTTCCAAATTTTTTGTTTGTGCTTTGTTTTTTTCATATTCACTGTATTTTTTCTTGTAACAAATTATATTTTAGCTTTTTAATTGAGCTGTAATAGCTGTTCAGGAAAGAAAAGTGGCATTGATTTACATATTACTTTGAGATCCCACATTGTTTGTCATTATTCATGCACTCTCATTCAGTTCTTTGAAGCTCAGGGCCATTTCATTTTCCTAATGGATAATGGTGCTGTTTGTACATTTACGATGTATTGTATGTTCTTGACATGACTGACTGCAGGGCCATCAAGAATGGCAAAGGACTACATAGCAAGAAGGAGGTGCCCATCCACAGAGTGGCTGATATATCTGGGGTGAGTCATTCTTTGAGAAAATGTTTTTGGAATGTAAAACATTATAAATCAGCATTTCAATTCATAATGCAAACGAGTGCCAAATATCATGATCATTTAGTCCTCAAAGACACTTTTCATCTGAAAATAAGCAGCCTCTAAAAATAATCAGAGCCATTAATATAAAGATCAGTGGCACTTCGTCCTGGCTTGTTTACGAGTGCCATGGGGCTTGATAGAGGGATCATTTGGCTAATGAAGCCTGATTGGAAGTGCTCTGCGAATGAAATTAGCAGTTTGTTCTGTAAACTTTATAAAGTGCACAATAATGGTTCACTGTTATACATACATTTTCAGGAATCTCTGTGGACTCATTTGAGTCATTTTTTCTAATTCTAATCCAATCTGCCCACTTTTGTTAAAGACACTTGAAAATATTCATTATTGGTGTTGAAATCTGGTCAGAGATTCACTGAATGGCAACAGACAAATGGTTGTCAACCGAACTAAAGCAGCTCTATTCTATTGATCTCTACTGCATTAAATTCAACACATTTCTTCACCCCAATAATTAATTCAGAGGTATTGTTGTGATTTTCAGATGGTGTCGACATATTTAGCATTAGCACGGGGATCTGATGATGCTAGCATAAGTAATAATTTCTGTTACAGTGTAAACTGAAAACCTTTGTGATGACGCTAAAAGGAGACACTCAATATTCAAAACAATGTGTCCGTGACTTAATGGACTGTGTTTTTAGATTGCCTAACCAGACATGGGTTCTCTTCATGTTCTATGCATGCCCTTTCATAAGCTATGCCATCACTTAATTGCAGCATTTGATCTTACACCATAGGTGTCCAAACTTTTTTTTACTGAGGCCACATTTTGAAACATATACGGGGCGGAAGGCCAGAGACGATATGACACAGAAGTGAATAATTGGACATTTTGCATTTGATGTAGTTTTGATGAGCTTCCACACCTTTAATACGGCTTGGAACATTAATATTAGGTCTGTAGCTCATCAAAATGTTATTTTGACTAATATAGCAGAATTTTTCCTACTTTTTGTTGTTTGGGCCAATTTAGCAGGAAGCCTAAGGGCCCAAAAAAAAATTGTCTGAGGGGGCCGCATTTGGCCCCCGGGCCATAGTTTGGACGCCCCTGTCTTACACTATATCATAAAATGCTGTACTGACGGTGCCTGTGTGAATTTCTCATTGAGGTCTTAGTCATATGGGTTGGTTTTCAAACCTTCACTATAAAATGTACTGTTTTAATGAGAATGCTTTGAAACTCTGCAATTATTTCCATGATGTGTGATTGCAAGGTAAATACTTGAGGCACATGCTGGTCCCTAGCGTAATAATGCTGTGTCAGGCATTCATGTATGGTGTGCAGAAATATGCTCTCCCCTAAGCTCTTATTAGTGTCATTAGTTAGTATTAGTGTCATACTCCCTATGGTTCTGGTCAGTGTCATTATTTGCAGCTGTAGCTGCTCCTTACCCTACAGTTTGTGCATGTTTCAATAGGATGGGTGGGTTTGCTGCACAGCTCAGGACTGGTGCCAGACACTGCCAGTGGGCGTGCATGCACGTGCACGCACCAGTTGTTTGGCTAATGCAATGAGTCTTCTAATAAAAGGCCTAAAATAGCACAAATTCTCCCCCCTCTCCCACCTCCTTCCTCCTTTTTCCTTTAGTTCTTTTTGATATATACCCACGCATTGCTGTACACAAGCTTGTGCATATCCTTTCCCTTGCAGGAAGTCAGTGCTATACATTGGCATCCTGAGCTCAAAGGTAACCTGGAATTATTTATGAAGAGGAGGATGCTGCACTTGCCAATAGAGCAGCGATATGTTTGTAAATGTATGGTGTTGCAGATGAATGCAGATGGTGGGAGGAGAGTGGAGAAGGCTCTTGATTGACCTCATGCGTCTCTGGGTTGCATAATAATGTCCTCTCACAGGTTCCTCCTTTTTCTGAACCAAGTTGCTCTTCCCACACACTGCAGGTGCTGTTGTGTGAACGGCTGAATGTTAGGTTCTGTTGTCTCCCACTCAGGGGCCTATTTTGGAGCACAGTGGGTGGAGTTCAGGTGCTGAATCTTCAGGCCTTCTATATCACGCCACATGTCATGTCGTAAAGTATCACTAGTGATGTGTTCTTTATACCCCCTCTAACGCCATGAGTCACCTTTTTATTTAACAATATGTACACACATTTGGTATTTTGAGGGCCTCATCCAAAGATTATTTCTGTGTTAAACAAATTCCCTGGCAGTAACTTTGCGTGCCTCAGCACCGCGGTTTGCGGTGTATGCGGTCTGGCCCATAGGCCCATAATAATACATGTAAACTTAGGTTTTACTTGAATAATAGCAAATAAAATAACAGCAGGCATAAGTGAAGTATGACCAGACATTAATGTGCTTTTAGTTTTTTTTCAAAGACTAAACATAAAACTTGTTTGTCCATTAGGAGACACAAAAAGCCAAGCAGTTTCTGCCGTTCCTGCAGCGTGCTGGCCGATCCGAAGCTGTGGTGGAGTATGTTTTCAGTGGCTCTCGTCTCAAGCTGTATATGCCCAAAGAAACTTGCCTCATCACATTCCTCCTTGCTGGTGAGTCACCCATTATCCTGCTAATGGTTACATTTGTAATGTAATTTGTATTTTCCATTTTAATGTGGTTAGATTTTAGAAGTAATGGATACACTTGCATGCCTTTAATTACGGATTTGTATTTTTAACGTTGCATTTCATGATTGTTTCTTTTTGCTTATTTGGCATTTTAGTGGCCTTCTGCAGCGACTCTACTGTAGCTGTTTTAGTGTCTGGACTTTGAGAGGCTGCAGCTGAAATACAATAATATCTTTTTGGTGGCAGGATAATCATGTACTTTGACACTTTAAGCACTTTACAGTGCGTAGTGATAAAAAAAATACTACAGCCATATCGCTAGTGGTACATAATGAGCCATATCTGCAGCAGTCTTATGATCTGCCTAGATAATGGGAAGTGCCATTTATTGTTGCAATAAAAATGAATTTTTGATAGACATATCCCCTCTGCACAGCTGGTGAGTTGAACAAACTTGAATTGTAACAAACTTTCATTCAACATAATTCCAACAATACAGAAATGGCTCTGTTAAGGTAGGGTCCATAGCAAAAGGTTGAATTTTGTCATCTAGACAAACCTTTTCATTTTTTTTTTAGGGTGAATGTGCCACTCATCCAAGTAGCAGCTTCACTTCCTTGGAAAGGGATCATGGAAGAATCCCTAATTTATTAAATGTGTCCACTTACTATTTTCCTGCAGAATGTTCTCTCGGAAACGCAAGGATTCTGAGTGACAGAGATGCTCTG
Source organism: Chaenogobius annularis (assembly GCA_015082035.1). Taxonomy (NCBI): domain Eukaryota; kingdom Metazoa; phylum Chordata; class Actinopteri; order Gobiiformes; family Gobiidae; genus Chaenogobius; species Chaenogobius annularis. The sequence goes on along the minus strand of BJKM01000004.1, from coordinate 103,300 downwards.
GCTGTCATCCGGGGTTCATAGAACCATAGTTACATGTGTAATTTCCGTTCTATTTCATCCCTACTGATCCCTACGGCCGTATATTAGCAGAGTCACGAGAAATCCTGAGTTCAGAACTCACTGAGTGATCAGGGAACTCTAGTAACAGAAACACATGAAGTGACTACAGTCACATTCACTTAGTGAAGCACTTCAAGATGCAGCACCTCGCTGAACCGTCAAGAAGCAAAGGACACTACACTTGAAAGAAGTTGTAGAAATTGTGCCGAGACTAAAACCGCACTATCCTCCATAGGCTGGTCGCAGTGAAAACTGACAACCAATGCTGTGCATCACAGCAGCATCATATCCAGATCTAGTTCCCAATAAACATGGAAATTTGCTCATAGTGTGTGTGTACATGCACTGGCTAAACCAATAACGTTATCTGAAGGCAACAGAATGCCACAACCAGCATTATTTCCTTCAAAGACAGTGGTCAGAGGACAGGCAGTCCAACAGGACAGATACAGCACCCAGGCTCAACAGGGCTCAGTACCCGGGCTGAACAAAGCAAAGTCCCGCAGCAGAGACTATACCTGGGCTCAGCAGGGCTTAGTCCAACTGCAGAGACTGTACCTCAGGGCTATTCAACTTAATTTTCCAGAGGGCCAAATTTTTGGAGTGCAAGACCTCTGTGCCGGAGGTGCACTACAACAAAATTTGTCACACAAAGTACACTGTTGAAACAGTGTTTCAATAAATTGAGTTAATACACTAAAATAAACAAGGACTAAACCAACCACTTGTGCTCAGAATTGAACCATCAAAAATGAATTATTATTATTTATTATTATTAATTATTATTATTTATTGATGATGATGATGATGATGATGATGATGATGATGATGATGATGATGATGATGATGATGATGATGATGATGATGATGATGATGATGATGATGATGATGATGATGATGATGATTGAAGATGAGATGCTGATGCTTTGGCTCTAAGCACCACAAGCTGGGAGAAGGCCTTTTAGTTCCGCAAGCCCGCTTTCAACATAACTAATTAGTATGCACGGGATAAGAAAATTTAACAACATTTGTCGTAAACGTGCGGGCGGCGTAAGTGCACACGAAATCGAGCACAAAGCTCTCGCCCCGCTTTCAAACACTCGCTAACACACACCTCCAATCATGCACGTCCTGTGCATACTAATTAGTAATAGAAAATTAAACATTATCGTCGTAAATGGGCGAAGCCTGTTGCAAAAGTGTGTGCAAAGTGCCCACTAAACGAGCTCATTTGCGCTAAGTAGCTCACGAATGCATTCCCAACTCAAGCACGTTGCGTGCATATAAGAATGTAATGCAAAAATGTAACACTATTATTGTATTGAGGGCCAAAAACAGAAAGTGGGCGGAGCCCACTCAAATTAACGAAAGTGCACGTCAGTAACCAGGGACCCACACCATGACGTAGGGCTTTCCGAAAATGTATAGTTTATGATATTTTGAAAAATGGGAAACATTGTTTTCGCTTCGGAATATTCTTCTTTCTTTCTTTTTCTTCTTGGGACCAACCCCCCTATTTTTCACCTAGTGAACATTGACGGAAAGTCAGGAATTTTGCACACCTCTAAAAATAATGCCTCTCTACATTCTGGCTATCTCCTTTTTCTAAAATTCAAATGTTGAAAAAATGCATTGAGAGATAGGAATGGCCCAAAAAAATCTGATCGTAGAATGATGAAATTTGGCACAGAGGTAGATTTGTGACAAGAGAAGTAAAAAATATTATTACGGCAATGCTGTCCGCAACCACATGTCAGCCATATTGGATAAAAGTTTGCTAACCATGACTAGGGAGTTTTTCCAAATGTCGTACTTTTACAAACTCCTTCTAGGGCGTTCGCCAAAAGCTGAAATTTGGTGAAAATGGTGTTGAGTGGGACATCAAAACGTTATCCAAATGATTTTGATATCTTTCACAGTGTCTGTGCGTCAAAGCCGCAAACTATTGCTAGAATTTCATAAATTTCTCAAATTTTAAATTTGCTGCCATTTGCGCATACAAAGTCCGATTTGCATCAAATTTGAATCAGTTGTTAAACCCATTGCCCTAACCTACTTGAAGTTAAATAAATTAATTTGGGGGGCGTAGCGCTTCCTACAGAGAAAAAATATTTAGTTTTTGGAAATGTAAACGTTTCGGCGTCCTGATCAAAAAATCCAATCAGACCTATGTCATAATTGTTATGGCGTAGCCGTAGCGATGACAGAAACCTCCATGTTATTCCAATGAGAAAATCGCCAAATCTCTGAAATTTTAACGTACTTACCTAAAATTTGGCAAGACTCATCTTCAGGAGTGGAACATCAAAAGTTATCAAATTTTTTTATTGTAAGTGTTATGGTTTGTGTGCGACAATTTCAAAAGATTACCTTTTGACTGGGGACCACAAAAAAGAGTGGGCCATCAAGTTATTCAACTCCTTCTTAAAAATAATTATGGTCATTGTGCGGCCCAGCCGCAAAATTTTCACAAAATATTGACATTTTCAGTAACAATAATCCCCTATTTGTAAAGCAAAGGGAGAAAGGGCGATAGCGACACAGATTCAGCAGTAGGTGTAATAAAAAGAGGAAAATTTGCATTGCGGGCAGCGGTGTGGCGGTAGCGTGGCGGTAGCGTGGTGGTGGCGTGGCAAGGGCCGATCATCGCTGCTTGTGGCTATATTTATTATTATTTTTATTATTTAGAAGATGGGTTGTGGGACGGGTCAATCACTTGGACGGCCTGATTTGGCCCCCGGGCCTAATGTTGAATAGCCTTGCTGTACCTGGACTCAACAGGGCTCAGTTCTACTGCAGAGACTGTGCCTAGGCTCAACAAGGTGCAGGCACAGCGCAATAACAAGAAAAAGGATTCGGTCCATACCAAGAGCACACCATGACAACATTAAGGCTGACTGGGCAAGTCCAATTTTATCAATTTCCAACTTTATCAACTGAATATACAATTAACAGAGCCCCTTTTCTGAACAGTTGTTGTCAATTCTCATAGCAATGATGGTCATCTCTGGGTGCAAGAGGCAGACCGTAGAGTAGGCCCACACAGCTGATGCACTCAATTTGTTTCACTGCCACAGCCTTACATCCAGTGGGGAAAGTTTGAGGGCAATGTAGTCCCCTCTTAGATGTTAGGGCATTCATTGGACACAACAGGTAAATCAATGTGTTTAAATGGAGAAAATATTAAGTTTCGAAGCTTCGAGCCCTCGAGTCAGTGGTTGCCAGGCACCAAAGGTCAGTCACCAATCGATAACAAGCAAACCCCATCACACTAGGTAGCTCATTCAAAAATTTGACAGGGATTACAATCTATAGAGCTGCACTTGTGGGACAGCCCTCACGGATGCAGCATCAAAGGCCAAACTAAGGAAGGAAATTTCACAGGAAGTAAAACCTACTTCACACCAAAATGTCCCATTTGGACCCATGTGCAAAAGACCACTTGCCTGTGGTCTTAATGTGAAGTAGGGTAGCTACTTCAATCGATAGCGGCAGCTATCGATTATTTTAGTAATCGAGTAATCTATTGATTATTTTCAATTAATCGAGTAATCGGTAAATTTTTTTGGTACATTCAGTAAACCATTTAAACGCATATTAAATCATTTTTTAGATAAACTTTATAGTTCATAGTAATAAAAAATACAAAATAAGGAATTTCTGCTTAAAATAACACATTTTATTCTTAATTTCATATACATTTGTCAACAAAACGGCAACATTTCACTTCAGTCCAAACTGTTCTGTTTGTATAGAAAGAATATATAATAAATTATAATTAACTTGTCATAGACTGTAAACAGTTACAGTAGCTCTGTCACATCACTTAAAATAAGACATTTGTTAAACGTTATGTTGGGTGGGACCGGTGGTCCTGGTGTTTTGAGCTCTGCATTTTGCATGTTGCCTTTTTGGCTCCGTGTACCGGTCACTTTGGCCTCCGCGTCTCGGAGTTTCTGTTTCACAACAGATTATAATAACATAACCGCGGTCCTCCGTGCTGTTTCCATGTGCATTGGCTATTTAAAAGTACGACTGTGACTGGGAAGCAGAGTTGTTGAGTGGGGGAGCGCGGGGGTCCGCAGTGGCGTGTCGACGGCGCGGGGGCTGGGGTGGGCGGAGCTAGATGCGGTGTTTAGAGTTGCAGCTCGGGATTATTATAATAAATCCATGGCTCTTTCACTCATCAAAACTCTTCCCAGTCGCACTCGTTAGTTTAAAACGCGCCGCTCTCTTCCTGTTGCGCCTTCGTCAGAGCGGAACAAGCTCCGTGTGAAACAAAATTTCCACAAGTCGTTCCGTGCGCTCCGCGCGCCACAGATTCACGTGTTTTTGATAGTATAGTGGTATAGTGTTTGAATGGGGGACAGCCATGAATGCCTCGGCATTCGGATGCTAATAAAGGGACTTGGGGGAGGAAGCCAAAGTCAGTGAACAATAGGCCCATCTCAGTTCGTTTCGATGTCCCATTATCAGGGGTCCTACCCTGTGGGCAGGGCTTTCACGGAGTAGGATATAAACCTGAGTTCTCAGACTTGTTTCACAGATTGAGAATGACTCTTGGATGAGAGTTGAAACGTTTTGTTTTTCTTAAACGGAGTCCAGATGACTACAACTGAATCTTTTTCTACAACATAATCAGTAAAGGTACAAGACAATTACACTTTACGTCAGCTGGAGCCAGCAGCCCCAGTGCTAGGGGTAAGAGGGGAACCACCATCTAACCCAGCAGAGGGGGAAAAAACAAATGTCGAGCACAACCTGCCGAAAGCTCGAAGTGGGGAGCAGGAGTACTCTCTCCATGAGCAGAGGTAAACATGGAAAATATACTGCTATAAGAGTGGGTGCGCACTCATCCATCACCAGAGGCAGATGCTAACACCTGGTTAAAATATTGCAACGTGAAATACGGTATATTTGCCAAATCTTGGAGAGGAGGCGTAATGCACGCAAGGCACAGATGCCAATTACCCAGCAGAGGTAAACTTGCGAAGAATATAACTCACCTCTGTGGGAACCGGAGAAGTTCGCAGTCTGACTAAATGGTCACCAGGCTTCAAACGACACGCAATACAAAGTGTATTAGTGTATTGTCAACAAATTAGGAAATGAGTAAGTGGATGCCGGTCAGCTATATAGCCTTTGATTAGCAATCAAAGTGTGACATTGGTATTAATACTCGAAGTACAGAGGCTTTCATAGGGGCTTATTTATTATTTATTATATTAATGATATAAAGGAGCACAGCTACAGACCAAACCAAAATATTATTTAGTAATTTCATTAGTCACACGCCTTGTCTGTTACTGATAGGCTGGATATCTTCGTATTTGAGGGAGCATATTATATGTAATGGACGGCACCCCACATCAAGAAGGTAGCGGGCTGCATGTTTCTCCCTGTGTCTGGGTGGTTACAAATTATCAGCGGACACGCGGAAAGGGTTGCGAGGGCCATCATTGCCTCTTGCAGCTCTAATCAAGTTTTTTATCCATTCACATTGTATACATCAAATAATGTGAATGTCATAAAGGAGATGACTGTATTTAGGGCAGGTATGTGTGTATATATATGTGTGTATATATATGTATGTGTATGTGTGTATATATATATATTATATTATATTATATTATATTATTTATATATTATATTATTTATATATTATATTATTTATATATTATATTATTTATATATTATATTATTTATATATTATATTATATTATTTATATATTATATTATATATATATATTATATTATTATATATATATATATTATATATATATATATATATATATATTACCATCTGGCACCGCATCGGCTGAGCAGGTAAATAATGAAAACATAATCACACTGTATTAATACACATGACACAATTTGCATGCATTTAGAAAATATTTTGCCTGTGCTACAAAATGAGAATAAGAAAATTCTAAATGGGGTCACTCGCGCCCCCCCAGGCATTGCGGTGCGCCCCACTATTTGAGAAGCACTGGCCTAAGTCAAAAGTTTGTAGAAAGATGTAACGTGAACACCTTGCTTTGACAACACCGAAAACAGGAGGACAAAAAAGCCTTGATCACTTTTTTGTCTTCGAATTGATACAATGCATGTTGCATGAAACTATGCTATGTCTAGTATTAAGACGCTACTCAAGCGATTTAATGATTGTAAAATTAACCACAAAAGTGCCAAACATTTACTTTTGGATCTGCTCTTTTTGCAGCCTTTTTGGTATTACAATAAATATTAAAATTTTAAATCTGCAGAACAACACTTGCTACCGGTATATCATTTTTTTTGCTAATCTGTTCAACTCTACTCTCTTTTATATTACTTATTCTATCGTATAATTGCACTACTACTTCCTAACCTGTTCAGTCTCATTGTTGAATGTGTGGTTGTGCCTTCTAAGGCGCTTGTATTGCCGTTGCCAATTAGGCAGCTTTTAAACTTTGCACTGTTTGAGGGACACAATGAAAGTTGACTTTTTTGTGTCTTACATTTCTAAGTCCTTTTTTGGAGGATTAGAGAATCCCTGCTCCAGCCTTTATCTGAGCTGCGACCAAACCAAGCAGAAACTTTGTATCTCCCTGCCTGCAATTACTTCCTGTTCTGTGAATTTGCTAACCGGTTCCCTACTTTTCTTTCCTTTTTTCTGGCTTTATCAAACATTCTCTTTTAATGCTGCCACTGTGGTACCCACTTGTCCTAGTTTACCTCAATGCTTATAGATAACCTTGTATTCTCAAATGTACACGTGTTATAGGAAAAGTTGTTTGCTGCCAATAATAATTATTAATAATTTTCATTATTACAATCAGAAAATGTTTCACCCACAGAAACATTTTTATGTTTGTTCTGAAAACGGGCTACACTCTACATTGCATTACAACATAAGCTAAAGAGAGACAAAACGGCTATAGTATCAAAACAAATTGCATAAACATGGCACCAATTCAGTAAATGTCTGTGTCCACATGGATCACTCAAAACACCTGAAACCACTTGTTGCTGCGCTTTGACAATGCCACAGAAAATGACAAAAAAACAAAAGCAGATTTGTAAAAGGGAGGAATAATATTTAAATAGGCTACGCTTAACTTAACTGACAGATTTTTGGCTGTGCGTTTTTATGCAGTGCTTGGCTCAGACATCCATGCTATTCCTTCAGTTCATGAAGCTCAGTGTTTCCCCTATGTTTACTGGTTTGGAAGGGGGGTTGGAAAGGGGGTTTGGCCGTGTACGTTCACACTGTCTACCATAGACTGGATATATGGACATAAATTATACACTCAAATAGCATTGTTTTCCATTCATTGTTAAATTTTATTTAAATTAATGTTAAATTGTTTTTTTCTTGTGCCGTGTCATCTTCTCATGCCTGCTGCAGTGCTGCTGTGGCTGGGAAATGAAGGGCTCCAGCACTGAAGAAAAGCAGAGATTTTAAGTAGAATAATGCTTTCATTAGTGTGTGAATAAACTTTTAAACATCACAATTATCTCCCCCAGTGCAGTGCCCCCACGTCCTTCTGGTTAATGGCCTGCGCTGGAGCTCAGTTCCTGGGCACTAGGCAGGACACTGACTGTGCTTAGAGCCACAGCTACAGCAGGTGAGGGAGTTTGGGATGATTTTCACCAATAATCTGTTCCCTCGTTGGGATGATTTTCACCAATAATCTGTTCCCTCGACTTCGGCCTCTTCATGCTTCTAAACTGTCTACAAAGTCACCGTTCATATGAGCTGTGTGCATAGGTTTTACAACACAGAACTTCGGGCTTGTGGAGCCGTGCGCACTGCGCAGCCAGTGCTCCAGACCCTGTACTGCGGGCCTGGGGGCGTTTAGGACGGGTTGCTTTTTATGTTCTGCAGAATTCGGGATCAGGGACTAAACCCAGTTCAAGCTCTAAGTGTATTGGACTAACAGTGAGCAGTTAGAGGATGCTCTTAGTCCTCTGTGGAGCAAGGTAAGAACTTCATTTGTGTCAGTTTTTGGCCAATTCAAGCCGCCTCAGTTGGGATGTGTGTGTAAAATGACGTACTCCGGTGTTGGGTGCACGTGTGAGGATCTTGCTGTTCATGGTGTTGGAGCTGCGCTCATGCCATGGCTATGTGTAAGCCCTATATGTTTTGATTAGCTATAGTATCCTCTCTTTGTAGTTATCAGCTTGGGCTACATGGGTGTGTTCTGTTAGTCTGCTGCACCGGGTTGTATTGAGATGGCATATCCATGAAACATAACTGTGTTAAATACGATTGATAAAGCGTTAGATAAAAGCTCCAATAGTGACTGAAATGAGTCTGTTTTACTCTGGTACACAACTCGTGTTGAGAATGCGCAGACTGCAGAAAGCTGTTTTGGTGTTCTCTGTGAATAAGCAATACATGACAAATCATGAACAGAATTGGTGCATGCCCCAAAAATGTATCACCAAGCTCCACTATGCTGTCCTGTGTGGGCTTGTGTTTTACGGAGTTTGTCCAAGGGATGCCAGTAAATGTGAATATCCCGCCAAGGCTACTCCACCTGTCTACCGCTGCTGTGGCATGGAGCACGGCTGGTGTCTGCGCCCCGGGAGCGCTGAGATCAACAGCCCTTTTCCATGGTGCGCGACTGCTACGCCATGGAGAAAGTAGAGGATTGATCCAACAGTTTGTGAATGATGCGTACTCTGTTGTAGTTCGGTTATGTATTTAGGGCTTGTTACCACAGAGATCTACCCCAATAGAAAGTATTACCGCTAGTGCTACTTTGCACACCCTCTAATCCAGCTCTGTAGTACAGGCGTTAGCTGTGTTTTTGATTGGCTGTTTCTGTGCTTAACTTCTGCCTTGGTGTTGTCTGTGGACAGGAATTGAATGTCCCCGCAGCTCCAGAGCCACACCTGGGGGGATGCAGCTGGCCGAACCCTTCAGTGAAGAGGCCACGCTGTTCACCAAAGAACTTGTGCTGCAAAGAGAGGTAAGCAGATAACAGGACTTCTACATCAGCGCTTTTAGCTCAGAGAAGAGCTTTACTGGACTCTTTTTAAATACGCAAGAGCAAGTATGGAATCAACAATGTGAGAAATACACTGTTCTTCGCTTTCTAACCAGTGATGGGTGGAATGCTTAATGCCACTTTATAGTGATTTTTATCACTAGTTCATTATGTGACAAAAGGAATTGGCAAGAAATCCAATAAGCAAGTATTGTGATGTCTATTACAAGGTAAGAGCATATCAAACATATTCCCATTTTGTACTGGTCATTATGTATTATAAGTGGGACAAGGAAAGATCAATGCCGCCATGAGTTCTGTGATAAAGACTTCCATGTGTAGTCTAATCTAACTGATAGAAATTGGGGAGGGGTCCTTAGGTAGAGGCTGAGAAAGTAGCTTTCAAACATATTTCTTTTTGTGAAAAGATATTACTGCACTTTTAACATTGATGGTTCAAAGGATGAAAACCTCATACACACAGCAGCACAAAGCCAGCTCTCCTAGGGGCGGATCAGTGCTCCTGGGTCTTACAAAACTCCATCCACAGTGCACTGTTCATTCACATGCTAATAGGTTTTTATTGGAGGCAGTGAACAGACCAAAGCCATGATGGAACTGGCTATAATCCGGCCTCCACTTATCCAGACCACACACTTTTGGCTTTCTTCACTCTCCCTCTGTGTCCCTACTTGTATTAGTCCTTTTTTGCATGATGATGGCTGTCTCCACTGTCCTCCGGTGTTTTAATTGTCATGGAAATATAACCCTGAGGTGTGCTAGAGTTAAGGGTGTGCTTAGGCAAGCATGTACAGTACTGTGCAATGCTTCAGTCAGTTAGTCAATTAATAAATATAAATAATGAAATCAATGTTTTCTAACTTGCACGACCGATAGGGATTTCTGGGGGCCGATACCTTTCCTGATATCAATATAATGGAATTTGGAGGTCCCGATAACCAATATATTTAGAGATGTTATAATACATTGTTTTTGTCGGCAGCATTATAATAAGTGTATCAGGGTCTATGTTTTTTAAATTAGGTTTGATTGGGCTAGATTTACTTTTTAATTGAAGTTAACGACCGAATAAGTGTGGCTAATTAATATGCATGTGCGTTAATATGCGTGAATGCTGACCATTAATGCATCTTTTTATGAAGATAAATTTGATGAATGTGTTCATAGTTAAAATTATAAAATTATATTATTGGGCGTTCAAGCTTTAAAACTAGGTATAAGAGGCTCCAGGAGAGGGATCAGCCAGATTGGCAACATTTTGACTGATAGCAGATATTTCTCTCACTGCCCAAATAGGCTGATGATATAATGCCAGAACCTGCACTGATCTGGGGTGCTATAATTATATATTTTTGAATAGTGCTATTCTAGTTGTTCTGGCCTTCAAAAATGCACTTCTTTAAATGGCACAAATTTGATGTTATAGAAGCAAGCATGATAACACATTTAAATAGATATAGTAAATATTACGCAAAAATATTATCAATCTATGTTTATTATTCGGTCTGTTTTATTATCATTGTTTATTGACATTGGTACACATTTTGTTTGCCTAAACATAATAGACATTATAAAACATAATAGACATTATAAGCTATGGATCTTTGAAAAGTGCAAGTGAAATGGCAAAAATGTGAGCATAGAACATGATAAAGCTAATAGAATAATTACAACAACTTGATTAGGAGTGAATTATTTCTGTAGGTGTTCAGAACATGAATTAGACACTCTGTCAGCACAAAGACTAATTGCAGAGACGACCATAGTAGTTATAAGTCTCCCGTCCTGTGTTCCCTCACCAGCCGTATGTTGCATATAAAATGGGCTATGAGCTGCAGCTTGAATATGGATAATTTGATCTTGTTAACATTGGACTCAACTGTTGAGTCATTTGTGAATAGTACTTGATTGTGAGGAGCTTGTGAAGACGTCTCAAGATGGCCCCACGTGAATAACATTTGATTTGGGTTTTGGTTCTGCATTTATTTGCATTCATCAAATACTTTATGCTGAGAATTCTCAATACTTTCCTGTTTGTTGAGCTGATATGTTTGTTTGCTTGTTCATGTTCTTTTTCCATTCATGCCCTATAATTAGCTAGCTATATTTTGAGACTGATCTGAGGCAATTACAAAAGTCCTCCATGTAGAATTGAATGCAAAGACTATAAAAGTGTGTCTGTGAATCTGTAAATATTTCTGTTTTTAATCATTTGTTGTCTTCTAGTCTCACTTGTTGGTTCATCCTAAATCTCCTTGTCAAATTACTTTGATAGAGACACACATAATTAATGTGGCGTGTAGCAAGAGAGGGGCCTTGAAGACGTCTTTTCAAACCCAGATTTTCTGTTTCTATGGTGTCTTCACTTCTCCTTTATCCTTCCTCACTTTAAGCTCCTCTCTGTCTGTCTGCGTCTCTCAGCAGCTTTTCTGTAGTGTTAATCTCTGACAGACACTGCTCCCATTCCCAGCGTGCATCTGAAACAGCAGCACACATTTCTGAGGAAAAGGAGAAAACACATTGGTAAACATCACTCTCCAGATATTTCCTTTGGCTTTTTGATGTCATCCATTAAATTTTTTCACCTCCCACCTTTCACTGAGGGAAAAAACAACAACCATTCACTCTCTCATTCAAGCTTTTGTGGATTGATTTTTCTCTATTCTTATGGGTGAAAACTATAAACAAATGCAGTAGCAGAGCCTTTTTTTCTATTGACGTATTGATCAAGAGTGACTCGGATATAGATAAAACATCCTTATCTGTGATGTTTTAAAGTGGTTGAAATATAGAATAGCTTATATAGTACATTAGTATTAGTATATATAAGTATTAATTGTTCATTTGAAATGTATATTCAAATCAAAATGAATGATAAAACATTTTGCTCTGTACTTATACGTACGTTAGTGAACAATAGTGGGCTAAAGTTGTGTGCAAAGTATTTACCCGTGACCTAGAAGATTTGAGGTTTGAGTCCTTTCCTTGTTGAGGCCCTTTTGCTTAAAAACATTTTAGATGTATCTCTTTTATCATTTAGAGTATTTCTGTGACAGAATCAAAACAATGACGGAATCAAAACAATATGATCATAGAGCACTAAATCAGTATTTTCCATGTATGCATCTGTTGGAGGAAGAGGAGGCATATGTATTAAGGGTGAAGTGTTTGAATCGTGCCACGTGCGAGTAGGCTAAGTGGAAGGTAATATGCGTTGCACTGTTCCACCTACATATACTGTCAGTCCTGTTGACCTCCTTGGGTCTGGGTGGCCTCTCATCTACTGTTCTCTGACAGCCTACTCACTCGACACATAATTCTCCATCTGACAGGAAAATGCTGTTATAATATATTTGCAAAAAGCGGTGCACCCCTTTTCCTTTGTTGCTCATCTAGTTAGCCTGCTCATGTATGTTTATGAAGATACCTGCTGATTTTGATACTTTGGTTTATTTTACCTGTTAATTAAGTTATTTATAAGTTATATTTATAAGTTATACTTATTGTATACTTTTGGTGCACATTTTAGCCTAGTTAAAGTCCCTTTCAAAGGTTGGGCTTTTCAGTTCACCAAAACGTATTTAGTCCCAACTCGTTTGACATGTTTGAAGTCTATAATTTTATTCCTTGGACATGGAAGCAGATGTGACATAAGAGATAATTCCATTATTGTCACCTAGTAACCATACTGTACTCTAGGCTAAAGCTTGCCTAATTTACCCAAATTATTATTTAGCCAATGCATCTATGAAAAGACTTTAAAATCCCCTGTGCTGCCCGGTGGTTGAGTGGCTCCAAGTGCAGCCGGCCGCAGTGTTGTGAGTTCAACTCCTGGCTCTGATGTCCTCCCTTCTCTCTCATCCCCGTTTCACGCTAAAGCGGTCCTATCTAATAAAGCCTACAGGCCAAAAAATCAAAAAAAGAAAGACATGGGACATCCCCATGAGATTATTATTGGGCTATCTTGGAATCTGAGATGCGACGACACAATCCTCCTGATCTCTAAGTTTTAGTGCCTACTTTCTGTCTGTAGACTTTAAATTTTGACTCATGATTCCTGATTAAGAGTGCAAACTTATTGCTCATATAATTCTTACAATGTTCATGATCATCCTGACATATGCTTCCCTAATGTGTAACAAGGATATCCTTTACTATTTTACATTCTCATATACACTTAACTGTTTCAAAACATACCTTTTTGCAGTCCCACAAATCCTTTCTTTTCAGTCCATCCTAAAAGCAGGCCGAACGTGGCCTTGGTACTCTGCAGTGTACCATCTCTGCAGTGGCGGAGGCTTGGCACGTGTTGGGTCAGAGCTGCAGGAGCCTGTTGTGGGGCGCCAATGACTCATGGGGCATCTGTGAAATGAAGCCATTTCCTTCCTCCACAAATCTCTTCACCTTAAAGCAGCCTGTGGCCATTGGTTTATTTGAATGTTATAAACTACCGTAATAGCAATAACAGAGGGTTTTAGCTTTACCCTTTTCTTGTTGAAAATGTTGATACTCTGTTCATTTGTTTGGTTCTTTTGGCTTGTCACAGTATATTACATACAATACATAAAATGATACTACATTTTCTTTCTCTTTTATAGGGTTATGTACATACATGCATACAATTGGCATATGCTTTACATGTGATGGCCAATGGCACCGTCTTGGATAGTACGAGTATTAGTGGTTAACCAGTTCAAAAGCATTCATCCTGCTTACTGATTGGGCTAAAGGAAAAGATGTCTTGATTAGTGAAGTAAAGGTCTTTATGAATGAGGTGAACAGCTATTAATCAATGTTCTTTTTGAATTTTTTTTCCAATATAATTCAAGCATAGTTTATTTACAGCTACAAACAACACAGTAAAAGCAGTGGTCAAACATTTGACCTTCCTTTTTCTGTCCAATATTTGCGTTCAGTGCAGTGGGTTTCCATTAGAATCCTTCACAGCTCCATGCTTGGACATTGATTTCCAATTGGACTTGAATTATTTTGGCGTAAGTCCTATTACACCGGCCAAACAAAGGGGAGATGCAGTACTTGTTTCCTTCGGTCACAATATTCTGCCCACACATTGACCTCTTTTGTACTTGCAGTTTTCTTTTAGACTTGAGCAAATACTAAAAAGTATAAATCAAGATGCTACAAAAGATGCCATAGATCATGAACAATGCATGGTGTGGTTTCCTGGTCAGTGAAACACTGTAGGAGCAGTTCATTATCTTTTAACACCGCACGCGATAGCTAAACTAGCCACATACTGAAAAGGCAGTCTATTAACAGCTGCTTCATGACGGACACAATTACATTTATAGTTATTACACACTTGTGAATTGTTACTAAAGTGCTAGCACAATTTACCTGTCTCAACCTGCAACATTATCATTCATAGGTGCTTAACCACTGCACCACGTCTTGTATGTCGCATGAGACACACTTTTGAATTTGATTGTGTAGAAAGATATGGCAGGATATGTCTTAAAACCTTCAGTATAATGTTATAATGTTGAACACAGCTTCTAGACTGATCCAATGTGAGATGGGGAAGCTTTTTTTTGCAGTCTTAATAATGCCATTTAATTACCGTATTTTCCGGACTTTTAGCCGCTCCCCTATATAAGCCGCATTTGCTCTATTTTTAAAAAAACGATAATAAAACAATACAAGGCCGCACTTTTGTATAGCCGCAGAACTCTTTCCTTGACTTTTGGCATCGCATGAGCTCTCCCCGCTGTCCCGCCGTCCCTCCAGCGTCTCACGTACATTCATTGATGTTAAGCTTGCGTGCAGCCGCGCGGTTTCCTAGCAAGATCGATGGCCTTCAGCTTAAAACTTGCTTCATACGAACTTCTTCGTTTGGGTTCCATAATGATGCGGCAAGAATTTGAAAATAATTTATAGTTGGTAATTTGTCGTCCGTGTTCTATTTGCTAGCTGAATAACAAAACAACATCTGCTTCTTTGCTTAACTTTTCTGTAGTTTTGATTCTAATTCCGGTTAGTTCGCCCCTAGCGGTGAAAGAAAAAAACCACAGAAAAGCCGCAGCCTCTAAATAAGCCGCATGGCTCAAAACATCTGACAAAAGTAGCGGCTAATAGTCCGCAAAATACGGTATGTTTGCAAATCGTGCCCCCATCTGTATTTGAATTGTCCCTCTCACCTTTATATTTCTCTTTTGCCATCAGCAATCTTCCTTAGATCTGCAAAACATTTCTCTCTATTCTGGATTTAACTGGTTTGCTGGAAGAAATCAAAGCAAGCCCAGCCCTGTCTTTCTTGCACATAATGCCCTTTTGATTTTATTTTGTTCTTTTGGTGAGGAATTTTGTGCCACTTTGTTGTTACATAATTAAATGGGATTAAATGGGACAATAAATGCTAGCACAAAGTCAGGACCAGGAGAGTTAGTGACTCAGTGGAGCAGCTTTGTGCCTTTAAAACTCTTGAAGCCACTTAAATCTCATAAAACGGGCCCTGGATGAATAATAACAGACAGAAAATACAAACCTGCACACCACTTTTAGGCCACACTTACTTACAAGGGTGACCTTGTGTTTAGTGTGTGTGGGGAATGGAGTGCAGCTTTACTGTCCACTCTGATAAGCATACCCTGCAGACAAAGCAAAGACACAGACGCACACTGTGCTTGGGGACCAGTGAATCTTTGTAGCTTTTGCCTCTACATGAAGGGCACTGCAGTCCACATCACTGAGGGCAATAGGATAATGCTCCCATGCTCCTGCACTGTCTCAAACTATAGGTCTCACTCTGTAGCCTAGGATTGTTGATGGTGATGGGGGCTGCGTGTTGGACCTTCATGAAATGTTCTATAAACTGTATTTGTTTTTTGAACTCATGATTTACTTCAATAAAATAATCAAATAAGTAGAAGTAGCGACTTTGTGACTTTACTCAGGTGTCTCTCTTTTCGTTTTATGTAGATACAACAGCAATTCAAACGCACGCTAGTAGCCTCAACTAGGGTTCCAAAGGGGTGGAAAAATTCCAGATTTTTTTTCCATGGGAATTTTATGTCAAGAATTTTGCAAATTGTCAAATTACTGTATTTGTAAAACATATTTTTGTCATTCACTAACTTTTTTATAGAGCCATTTCATTTGCTTGTTCAAACAGGGTTTTTGATATATAACCCACCATTCATTCATACAATTAATACAACCATTAACTCTGAAACTACACACAAATGCACAAAGCATTATTCCTCAAGTGTTTTGAAACTAGATTGTCTTCAGAGGGTTGTTTCTGAAGCTAATCCTCCTGTCCTCCTCTTTAAGGTCACTGTTTTAACATGTTTTAACATGTGATGTTTTACAAGTGACTGCCATTGTTTTGTTGTTTGAGCCCAAGACATAATGTTTGCGGCAGTAGCACCTGAGACACAAATATAAAACCATGTTACATAGACAAGTCTGTCCCCTAAATGCCATAATTGTTGGTCTCAGTGCCTAAAACTTCTTCCTCATCAAACCCTAGTGGCCACATCTGGTCACAACAACTTTTGATGCTATTAAACTTGGATTATACTTCCCGCATGTAAATTCTGTGTGGAAATGAGACGTGCGGAGGGCAGCGAAGAAGACGTTGGCAGTATTCATAGTCCGCGCGGTTTCATGCGGTGTCGACAGTAGAAATCTGAGCTAGCTGCTATGAAATCCCATTCATTTCTGCGGCGAACCGTCTGCATAGTTGCAATTTTTCCCCTGATGATGACACGGAAAATCAGGTCAGCGAGGCAAAAATGACGAAATTTCGCAGAGTGAACCCTCGCGGACCCTCATGGACCCTCGTGGACCTCGCGGACGCATCTGGCATAGACCTAGCCTCACTCTCTCGGTTGTGAAAGCACAAATATTTAAGTTGTTGGCAAATATTCTGAATGTTATGAGTCTGTACAACCTCTAGAAGTGTTAATTATCTGTTTTATAGAAAGTGTCCAATTTTGAAATTTCTCAACAAATCAGACTGATCTAAAATCCAACCTATATTTTCACTTTCTTTGTCTTCTAGTGTTCTATATTCCTGCAATCTAGAGGCTTTTATCAACCGCAATGTTTATGTGACAGCATTGTAGCAGTAAATTAAAGTCTGAAAATGAAATATTGTTGTTTATAAACTGATGTCTTGGCCATGACTATTATGAAAGCAGTATATTTCACTGACAATGACTGATATTTTCCCATCCTGTCACATACCTGCCTGTGCTGTCAGTGGGTCGCAGCCTCGGGCCCATCATGCATCTGTGTCCATATGTCAGGGCTCAACCACCTGTTTATTGAGTTGTCTATTGGAATCGAACTACTATTGCTTTATTGTCTCTGCATAGGGACAGATTGTTAGATTTTTCTTTCATGTAAATGGTACTCATTCTTATCAGTGCTCTCCCCAGAATCTTTTAAAGGGATGGTAAATATGCCTCATATGGGGTTGCATTTTCCTCCAAGGTACATGCACCCTAAACATACTATTAACACTATATTGTACACCATATTATATTAACACTATATAATATTTATAATTGGCCTATATAGTGCCTAATAATATTTTATTATGTATAGATGTGCAATATAAAGCAGGGAAGAGAAAATCTGGTAATTAACTTGACCCATTCATACAGATGACTATTTTGAAAATTAAATAATAACTAGACTAAATATTAGAAGGTTGAGCTTATAATCACCTCACTTGAAGCTCTTTTTATCTATAGTATTAGTTATCATAATGGGACAAGCTCCATGGTAACGCTGGGAGGAGGGGCTTGAGACGCAGAAAAAGTCAGCTTTCATTTGGGTCGCGTCAATAACAAACTGCTCTGTGAAGGACAGAAACAGCGTGAACAGGAGGGGCAGGAGGAGGAGACCGGTAGGATTACGCTCAGGAGCTCCTGCTCCTCCGCCCTACTCGCTCTTCTCTCTCGCCTCCCTCATGTGAGCGTTCTACGGCTCCGCTTTCGGCTCGCGCCTCGCTGTGCTCCTTCCAAAACTCTAGAGTCTACAGTTGTTATTTTGTCCGCTTTCTCGGTATGTGTGTAGTGATGCACATGTTGTCTTTTGACCCGTGAGTCAGGTCTGGCCAAGAAAATTTTATTTCAATGCGGCAGATCGCCTTATCGCATGTCCGCGCTCCGTTTGTCTTTTTTATTCTGCCGCGTCTACATTCACTTCCTCATCAAACTAAGTTCTCTGTGAATATGAGTCTGATTGTAATAGAACAGTGTTTTGAAGCCTAAGACTTGTTTATTTGAAGTAGTATTTCAATGATGGCGCTACCTAAAATATTGGATGAAGTTGGGTTTTAGGGATGGTTTATTTCCCCCCATGTCAAATGGTGAGCCATTTGATTTATCATGTTAGGGATGGAGGCCCCGCCCTGTATGTACGTAGCGAGACCCCTGCTTATTATAAAAAAAAATTTATATAGTTCCAATTGCCTTAAGAACCCCATTACTTACGTCCCTTGCAACTGGAGACTGCAGACCCTCTGTGTCTGCTAAACACTTTGTCTGTCACCTAAAGGCATGTGGTTTGGCACTTTGCGCTGTGAATTGCCTCGCAAACATATAGTGTCACACACAAACTGGGAGTTATTATCTCCTGGAACAATACTAATAGATGCATGTACTGCTGTGAGCAAACAGTTTGTGCCGCTGATGCCAACAGTGTGGGTGGGTGAGCGCCTGCCAAGTCTCTAGCATGCGCCTTTGTGCTCGCTCTCAAGCTAAATTACATTCCCTACTTTACCTTTCACGGCTTCTATTACAACTACATGGAAAATATTTGAATAATTTACTTCAAGTATAGACAGAACTGCCTCACAATTTGTTTGTAATTATGCCTTTTGTGGAATAATTCAATAAAGGATCTGTGTGACATAACCACACTTAACTTGGATGTGTTAAATAGCTGGATTATGGAATGAGTTTTTGGGAGAAGAGCTTTGCCTAATTATCGAGTCCTCTGCCGAGCAGGTACTGTTGTAACAGCCTGCCAGACAAGGTCATGCTCTGCTTAGGGCTGTGCAGTGCTCCTGAACCATTTTTAAATTTTTTCTCCCTTTATTTTAGGGGGACATCCATGACCTTCAAATCATTTTTGCTATGCTACTTAAAACTATGCTTGTGGTCATGATGCACCTAAGCCAACATGTGACGGCATTTATAAAATATGAAAAGTAGAATATCTTTTCAAATGTATATAAACGACACTCCATTCCATTCTATATAGATGTATGTCTTATAATGTATTTTATAAATTAATGTAATGTTCTACATTTAATGTTACTTAAGCTATACACGCCTTAAAAATGCTTTTGGCTACCAAATAATTCTGGATCCGCATTAAAACCGTTTCAGAGAGTTTCTCTGGGGCCTGCCAGGGCTTTCATCTAGACGTCGCTTTCATGTGTCATTCTGTGCACTACGGAGCACTTTCCCAGCATTTGACATCGACCGGTCTACAGCTGTCAAAATCACATCAGTAAAAAATAAAGCCTTTCCAAAAGTATACAGCATAAATATTTGATTTCACCTTAACATATCAGATTTGTAGTCTTGGATCTATTTCACCTTCTTGCTTTATATGTAGCATTTATGTTTTGACTTTTGTACTCAAAATTGTTTTGTTTCTTTATTGTGTATTTCCCCTTTGTTTCACCTTACCACTCTAAATCATCTTGTCTCATGTTTAATGGCTTGACCTTGCAGCGCTTGTTTGAAAAATTATTTTAGTTAACATTTTATTTCGTATTTTTGACAATACAGTGTAATTGGTTATACAAGCGTACCGGTTGCAATATTTGTATATTGTAATATGTTTTGTTTTTTTTCCCCTTCATTTTTTTTTCTCATTTTCCCTACTGCCTATCTGTGCTATTCTGAGCACAGTATCCGTGGTGATGCTGCGCCCGCGATCAAGATTTCTCTACAGCCAATAAATCTCAACAAAAGCAGTGAAATTAATGACCAGTAGCTCCATCTTTTCTTGTTGTGTATATCTGTTGCTATGTAGCCACATTTCCTCTTTGTGTACCTACCACAACCCTCACCCAAAACACACACGGACACTCTCCCCCATGTACATCTCAGTGGACATGATTAACTGCCACATACGCCTCTGCCTCAACTACTGGACAGGATCATAAAAGTAAAGCCTCCTCGTCTGCACTGGATGCTAAGAAAAATAAAGGGATATTTTTACCCACCAAAGGGTCATAAACTTTCACCAAGGCACACACTTAAGTTGTTCTTTCTTTTCCTTAGACAGCCCACGAGTCAGCGGTGTAAAGTAGTCTGTCATTGGGCAAATTGATAATGGCAAGCAAGCATCAACCCTAACAATTCCTTTTAAGTGTAAAATTGATCCTTTTAAAGTACGAGCCTTCAGAATAATAATCTTGTATAGTTAAATACCATAGTGTCCTCTGCCTCTATTTGACATTAGAACCATATGATTCTGTGGCTCTGACTAACGCTGAATCACAAGCCTGCACGCTCCCAGGCCTTCTTAGAATAGCCCTCGTCTGCTCCACTGGCACACTAACTAGTACACACAGGAAATGGGCATTACGTTAAACAATTTAGTCTTAAAAAGCGGTGAAAACATGAGTTTATGCTCCACTAACATTTCACTTTGCTGACCTCTCAGCATACGCACTTCTAACCACACCTCCCTTTTTGTGTAATCTGGTCTCATTGATAATATGGAAGCCATGGTGACCAGACCATATATCCCTTTTTCTATCTGTAGTTGGCAGTCTTGCGTCACGTTTGCTCTAAGTACTGACATCTCCAATGTGCCTCTTTTACTCTCGTGCACACATTCAGGTTTTATTTATTTTCTTTCAAACAATTAGTTTGCTCTTATTTAATTATTTGTCGAATTGGTTAGACTCTCAATTACCCCCTAATCCAAATAAATTTGAAATAACTGGCGAAAAATTCTATCTTATTTTGTTCCTTGTATTGATATTTTACATTTTGCTTTGTTGCTTATTCTAAAATAGGGGCTCAGACATTTTCTATGCGTGTCATAACATCTTGTTTTGGGAACATAAGTTTTAATTTTTACAATTTAAAAATTCAATTGTGGGTAGTATAAGTAACACTTTTATTGATCTCAACTATAGAATTTTTTGTATTGTAAAATTGAATGCTAAAGGTCTCTATACATTTGTTCAAAGGGCATATTTCTTTTCAGACATTTTGTAGACATTTTACTTGGTATGGATGTACGTATGTACCTTTCGTGTATTTTGATTGTACACCACTTTTTAGAAAAGCCACAAGCTCGGCTTGATAAAAAAAACTTCCTCAAGGGAAAGATAATAACATAATAATGATAATACTTTATATTAATATCAATGTTTTCCCTTTCCTCAGAAAGCACCACCCTCTCTTACTTAGTGAGTCATTCAGCACTCTAAGGGTTAACGTATAGCTGCAGCATCTTACTGCAGTGTCTAAAGTGTTTTGCTGTTGGTTACAGTACACACCAAAAATAGGTGAAAAACATTTCTCTAATACGTTATTTTCCTCCAAAAATCTTTTTTATTGCATTTATAACATTTGGCACAGTACAAATGTTGGTGCTTTTACAAGGTAAATCTGTAAAGATCAACACTGACCTTTGTTGGTTTGTTAAAAGAAAGGCTTCTTTGTATAAATATTTTCAGAATCGTTGCATTCTTTATCATTGTGTAAAAATCACATTGAATGCCCTCTATAACAAGCCTTTTCTTATTTGTCAAGACAGATTCTCAAACAACTCATTGTTTTAAATAGAAGTTACAAGTTAGAAAATAGTTTTCATTTCTTTTAATATATGTTTCTCTATCACCAGCCCATGGTAGTAGTTTTGATTTGTCCATATATATATATATATATATATATATATGTATATATATATATATATATATATATATAAGCATGTACATACATATAATATATCAGTATATTTTTCACATTGCACTTTGTACAAAAAGTTTTCATTTCCTTCATTGTGCATTCTATTGCGTGATTCTATGAAAATGGGGAAAAAAGACAAAATTATATTGGGTCAGGGATACAATGAGGCAAAGGCCCTTTTAAATCTGAGTCTCTTGTACTTTCTCCTTGTGAGTTTTTATGACAAAGGGCTCTGCCATTGCTGTGATGGTACTGGGCAAGGTTCGGGGCAATGAGTTGCCAACATTGTTATCTGTCCATTTCGCTCCATGTCCACTTGGTTTATAAGTATTATATTTGGGTTTTAGGGTACTGTAGTCCACTTTATGAGGGCTGTAGTCCATTTTGTGTGAACTATAATCAGGTTTAGCTCTCTGGGTCTGGGGACTAAATTCCGACTTGAAGGCGCAGTAATCAACTTTGTAAGGACTATAATCAGTCACAGTCTTATAAGGGTCATTGGGTTTGTAGGTATTGTCTGTTTTAGATCTCTGGGCATTGAAGTCCGTTTTCACTTTAGGCTGAGTGCTGTAGTCTGCTTTAAAAGGGCTATATTCAGGTTTAGGCCTTGGGTGAGTGCCAAAGGATGGCTTGAAAGGGCTGTAATGAGCACTGATTTTGGGCTGCATGTTGTAGTCCGGTTTCAGGGGGCTATAGTCATGTTTCGGTTTTGGCTGGGTATTGTATTCTCTCTTGAATGGACTGAATTCTGATTTATGCCTGGGATGGGTGCTGTAATCCGGTTTAAATGGGCTAATGTCCGATTTAGGTTTAGGGTGAGTTCCAAAGTCAGCTTTAAATGGGCTATATTCCACTTTAGACTTGTACTCCTGTGAAAATGGACTGAAATCAGGCTTTGGTCTATGAAGGCTAAAGTCTGGTGTAGATTTGTGAGTACTGTATTCTGGCATGGTCTTGTGGCTGCTGTAGTCTACATTTGGCTTATATGTTGTATACTCAGCCTTTGGCTTGTGAAGAGTGAAATTAGGCTGTGGTTTGTACTCCACCGTGGGTTTGTGGAAACTGTAGTCAGTTTTGTGGCTGATAAAATCCAGTTTGTGTATGCTGTTATGGTCCCGTATTTCAGGTAACGTTAGTGCGGTCTCTTGTGCTGCAGAAGCTGGTGGTGGAAGATCCTCCTCATCAACCTGAATTATCTCCACAGTTCGAGCAGCTGCCACAGTGCTCCTCTGCTGGTGCCGCTTTCTAAGTTTGTAGAAGGCAATAAGCATGACAGCAGCCAGTAGTGTTACTGCCACAAAGCAGCCTATTATAATCTTAGTTGTTTTCATCACTTCATCTAGACTGGGACCTGACTTTCCTGGTTTGCCAGTGGCTCCTTTGACTGCAGGAACTACAGAGGGCTTAGCCGCACCTGGAGGGCTTTCAGTACTTTGCAGCAGGACCGTTGGTGTAGAGATGAAGACTGGCTGAAACACAGAGGGAGAAGCCGTTGTTGTTGTCTCTGTCCTCCCTCCGCCAGCAGCTACTCCACTCCCAGAGGATGTAGTGGTGGTTGTAGGTTTGGGCATTTCTGTGGTTGGTCCCATTACTTCAACTGTCACTGTGGTGAAGTAACTCAAATTAGATGTATTCAGCTCAGCAGCACTCACATTGAGGTAGGCCGAGGCATTAGAGTTCCCTGCTGCATTGGACACCATGCAGGTATAAGTGCCCGTGTCTGCAGCAAGGACATTTGAAAAATTAAGGGTTCCGTCATTAAGAACTGATATTCTGATGTGGCTGGAGGCATGTGTAAGTATTGTCCCATTGGGTAACAGCCAGCGTACTGACGACATTAGAGCTGTACGGCAACGAAGCTCTGCCACTCTTCCTGCTGAGATGTTAAAGTCCCTTGGAGCATCAGCAATGAATGGAGCAGAACATTGGGTGGCAGCCCCTTCACCTCTCTCAACTTCAACAAGTTGTCGCCCTCTCATGCTGGCCGGTAAATGACAGCGTCCACAACATGTAGAGTTTGTTGGTATATACTCCCTTAGCCACCTTGCTAGCCACACAGCCTCACAGCCACAGTTCCATGGATTGTGGTGAAGGTGAAGCTCCACCAAGAACCTGAGCGGGAAAAACAAATCATGTGGCACGGCGCTCAAGTTGTTATGGGCAAGATTAAGTTCTACCAATGAAGAAAGATCATCAAAGGCGTTGCGTTCAATTACTGTTATTTGAGAGTTCATCACCCATAGCTTTTTAAGAGCACGTAAGCCTTTGAAGGAGCCTGGCTTTATTCTTGGGAAAAGGTTTTCAGAAATCTCTAGCTCCTCAAGGCCTTTCAATGGACTTAAATTGGGCAAATCCCCTCTAATGTTGCACATGCCCAGATTGAGGTACTTGAGGTTTTGTAAGCCCTCAAAGGCTCCCTCCGAGATGTACTCCAGTTTTCGTAACTCTCCCAGATCAAGTCGCATAAGGGAAGGGACTCTGTTGAAGGCATAGGATGGGATGCTCTCAATTGGGTTATTTCTCAGCCATAATTCTCTTAGTTTTGACAAATACTCAAAGGCCCCACTGGGCACTACGGTTAGCCGGTTGTCAAAGAGCTCCAGTGTGTTCAGGCTTGTAAGTCCATTAAACGCGCCCACTTCAATCTGTCGTATGGCATTTCGCCCAAGCTGGAGCACCTCAAGGTGGTGCAGGTGGCGAAAAGAGTCCGCCTGCACCGCCTCAATGGCGTTTTCCATTAGATTGAGGTGTCGCGTGTTGGTAGGTATTCCAGGGGGCACACGGGTGAGACCACGCCGGGTGCACACCACTTTCCCCTGCTGATTACTGCAGGAACATTGCGGTGGGCAGCCTTGGGGTCCTTGAGATGCTGCCGCCCCCGCCAAGGCCATGGAGGCGCTGCTCCACGCTCGCGCCATCAGGAAGACTACACAGAGCAGGGCGGCTTTCCTGGCGCGATGCACAGTTACCCGCCCCAGGAGACTCATGATGTGGCACGTTCATAATTCAGCATCATCTGGGGGGGGTAGTGGGGTGGGGGGGGTGGGGATGTTGTTTAAGGACTTTGAAACTAAATTTTATAATCAAGCAAAAAGTTCACATCACCAAGCAAAGCCAAAAGGGATTTAAAAGATATACCAATGGGCTAGATGACCTTTTCACAGTTAGTGCTTACTGCTGTGATTATTCCTATCAAATATGCTCAAAAGAGAGAACAAGTTGAAGGGCAACACTGTGTTGCCTCGTGTATACTTGTGAAAGACATTATTATAAATTAATCCACTATCGCACAAAGGGAGTTTATGTTCAAACAAATGCAACTAGGATGTGAAAACACTAAACACCTACCTCAAGTTAAATATACAGGTTCAGAGATCTATAGCTGGTATAGCTCCTTTTTCAATGAAAGAGAGTTGTGGTGTTCAGAACGGTTGTATTTATATCCCATGAGCAGCAATGAAACCTTTCAAAATATCTGCTTTCTTTAAAACAAGTATCAATCCCAAAGAGCTTAACCACGATGAGCCCTTTTGTAAATCCACAGATCCAGATAGAAAGGCCCTTTGTGAATGTTTATTTTCGTGTTCCTTGCTCTTAATGGGAAAAAAAAAATATGAAAAAAAAAAAAAAAAGCTTGGGATCCAGTCAGACTCCTAAAGCAGCAGTTGCTCCCATGCTCACTTTTTGCTGTCGGCTCCTCTTCTCTGGCTTGTCCTTGGAATCCGACAGTTGAGCCCCCTGCTAGACACCTTACACAGGTCTCCATAGCACAGATGACTACACAAACAAGCGCACAAATTTAGTGCACCAAATGGAAAGGCAAAGATGAGAAGAGGTAGGTGGTAGGTCAGCTTACAAAATATTGAATGAAAATCCCCGGAACATTTCAGTGTTCTTTGCCTTTTTTGTTTGCAGAGGGTGAGGAAAAAAAAAAGTCTTTTTGGTATTCCTCTGTTTACTTTAGCGGTCGATCACTTTGTCAGTTGCTTGGTCTCATAGCCCTTCTTTTTCTTCTCTCCTCAGTGCCGTTCCTTACTCTGCAATGTCGTGTCCAGTTTGATTTTTTTTTTTGCCCTTATTTTTTTTTTTTACCTTTTTAAAAAAAAAAAATCTCAATCTGTCCCTTTTGGTACTCTGCCTGGGTTGAAAAGAAGGCGACACCGACTCCCTTCAATAGTGTCTTCTGTGTTTCTCGTCCAGCCACATGCTCAATCCTTAAAAGCCACACTGGCTACAGCAGCATTCATGAGCGCGCACACACCATCCCTGCAACGCACACGGCAGTCGTAGCGAGCACACAGCAGCTGCAGCCTGCCTCCCATGCACTTCCCAATAATCCGTCAATTTCTTCAGAAGGGGGTGTGAGGTGGGGGATGGAAAGGGGTGTTGGGAGGAGTGGGGGCGATGTCTCTCGTTGATCGAGGAGGGTAAAGAATCACAAAAAAGGAGGGGTGGTGCGCAGTTTCTCCTTCCTCTGTTCGGCTTCTTTTAGTCCAGTTTTCTCTCCTCCTGCTGATCGACACCCACTTGATGATAAAGCGTCCTACTGGGGAGAGGACCAAGACGGGAAGGCAAGCGCTGGGCAAGTGCGGCTTACAGGCATGACGTTAACAGTAGCGTAGCTGTGGAAAGGATCCGTTGTAGCAGCAATAGAGCGCTCGTGCCGGCTCCGCTCTTTCCCCTCTCTCTCTCTCTAATGCACTCCCTTTATGCTTCTCTCTCCTTCGCTCTCCCACTCAGACACACTGCCTGTCTCCCTCTTTCTCTCTGCAGTGTCCTGAGGTAGTTGGGTGAGCTCAAAGCACTCAGACCTTTTGTGAGATCTACCTCTTCAAAAACCAGTTTGTGCTTTAAGCATTAGAAAAAGCAGCAAGCACAATGTTTCTTTGAAATTCTTCAGCTTGGTCCAGCTTCTGTTAAGCCATGCCAATTTTAACCCCCTTGTTTACATTAAGATGGTCTCTTGGGTTTTAGTCCATGCATTGAAATAATAAATAAATGTGACATTCTTATTCCGGTCTAAAAAAAATGTATTACCACTTTCACCTATTGTCGTCAACATTTGAATTAGTTTGATTTGTTCAAAAACATTGAGAACAGATTGGTCAAGATGGTTGTAACAATGCCTCTAAATATACGTGTACATTTGTGTCTGAGCTATAGAATGTGTGAACGTGAAGAGGGGGAGAGACGGCAGCTAGAAAAGGTCACTCTGCCTGTAGCACTGTACGTTATTCCCACAGGCACAGGAGTATAGAGCCAACTTCTGTATTAGACACACATGCGCACACACATTCTCCTTGAATTCACTGCACATGAATATGAATTGGCTTCAATGAAGCACATGTTACTGAGGTGGCAGCTACATATGTTCAGGGGATTTTCCGGTGCCAAGCAAGTGACCATTCTTTACCCGTTTGTTGGCATGTCCTTGTCCCACAAAGAAATATTTGACAGCATTTTAAGGCAATGAAAACACTACTATAACTGTTGTAATACATTGCCTGGTTATTCTATAGTTAAAATCAGTAAATGACATGAATAATCTCAAGCGTTGATATTACAAGGGGACCCAATTGTTATAGCTCTGAATGGCTTGTCTTTTTAACAGCGCTAATGCTCTGCCCCATTAGACTTTTTCACAAAAAGGCACCATCTGTCTCAGTAATATGCTTTTTGTGTGGTGATAGAAATAAATTCAATTGAAAAGTTTAAAGATATGTAAATGAATTGTTATATCCAATAAGGTCTCTGATTTAGTCTTTCTGGCAAGTACAAATCAAGCGCTGTCTCGGCCATTTGCTCTATCAGAGTAACACCTTTCAATTCACGTATCCAGCATGTCTGTCAATTATTCCTCAAACTAATTGAAATAATATTTATACTTTTTTTTCTCCTCACAGATTTTGTGTCACACATTTTGTTTTTGCAGTATTTTTTTGGTCTGGTGTCCCAGTATTGGATCAGTAAGTGACACAGAATGAGCTCAGCCTGTGTTTTAGCCACCCATCGTACTACCTCCCAGACCACTGACCCGTTACATTACCAGTGTGCCAGGGCAGTTGTGCTCTTTTGGCCTTGAACTGCTCTTTCTGTCTACCCTGCCTGTCCCAGTTCTATTTTCTGTTAGGTCATAACCTCAAATCAGCACTGTCAAAGCCTGCAATGCCTCAGTGTTCAGCATTAGTCAACCTTATGAATTGGCATGGTCCTGACCTGGACTGGTCACCATATTTTGGTAGTTGGCAAAACACTACCTGGACATCAGAATTCTCTGTCAGGTTTCATACTGTACCTTTGACTTGGTCTTGGTCTCTCTTTAAGCTGACAGACAGCGTGTTGTCAGCCCTTGTTGACTGATTGAAGGCCTGTCACATACTATGCGAGACCTTCACTTTGTAATGCCAACCCTAAGCCCCATTTGTGTTAGCCCTGCTCTCCCCACTTCACTTAATGCTCTTGGTGCAACCCCTTATACCAGGCCAGGAGGACACTGTGTATAGTTTAGGGGTATGGCGTGACCCACTTGTGTGGTTTGTCAGTCAGTTCGTATGAAGGGTATGCAAACTGTCCAGAACTCTCCCCCTGGGGTAAAGTCAATCTGGGCTGCGTCCAGTCACATGTAGGTCAGCAGCCTGCATGTTTGCGTGTATCACGGTTTCCATTAGAGAGAATGGTCTGCAGTGTGCTATAGAAAAATGAAGACCCGGGAGGGTGATGATGACTTTACCTGCCAGGATCAAGCGTTCAACTTTTGCAGTTCATTATTGATTAAACTTTTACAGCTCTTTAGGCATGTTCTTTTATTTGCAGAGATGTCACATCAACACAACTATTTTAATTTGTAAGCATTAAAATATCTGTCTGTTTGTGAATGTCTGACCCCTCATTTATACCAACTCTGTCATGTCAGACGTGTGTCTGCCGTATGGCCATTTCACGGATTCAAATTTTGTATTAAGTACGTACGTCAGGGATGTGTCTCAAGTTTATTAAACCACAGTCTGACAATAGTAATTGTATAAAATAGCATGTTTTAACTAAATGTTTAACATTTATGACACCATGGTGAGATGTGGTTGTGTTTAGTGCTTGCATCTTGCCTACCTGTGTACGGTAGCTCTGGCTGGGTGAGCGCCTGTGTCTCCTCTCTTTCAACCCCCCATTTCTCCTCCGCTCATCCGTCGCTCTCCTTTTCATTTGCCCATCCACCGCTCCTCTGCTCTCTCCTCTCTCCTCTCTGTTGTTTTTTGTAAATCCATAAAGCCTCGATATTCAACAAGTTGATCCACAGCCGCGTCATGAGGTGAAATGAAAAGTCGAGCCGTGCGCTCTCAAAGCTGGTTTGCGCTGGCTTTTTTAACATCCCTCAACTTTCGTTTACACAGTAAATTATCATTTTTCTCATCAGACACACCCATAAGCTCGTGAATTCAGAACAGAAATCATGTTTTTATTGCCAGCCAATAAAATGTAATATTAGTTTACTCTGGATGTCAGTGTTGAATGTTTAAGCATCTCGCTCACTAACTTCATTCTGCCATTGGCTACTTTATATGGTATTGCTTCAATAGTCTGCATTGGCAGGTGTACAGTCTTTTGTGTTCAGAATGGTTGGCTTTATTATTTAGAGCCGCTTTATGATGCTAGTGCTGTGATACAATATACAGTGTTTTTTTCCCTTGTGATTTTACTCTTGGCCTAAATAGTTTATTGCATTGGGATAGAGGGTGTAACCCGGTTTGTGTGTTCATAACAATGTTGCCTTGCCAACGGTCTAGGCCAAGGAAATGGATGTCTTTGAGTTTATTACGTCTCTCATTTAATTCACCAGAGTGTGAACGGCTAAAACCTGCTGTACTTTGGTTATGAAGAGATAGAAGCCGCAATGGAGAAATTGAGAGAGAATGGAATAGTTAATTACTAATTACAATCGCTAATAACAATAACTAACAATAATGATAACACTTACGCTGCACTGTCCCAATACTACGCCCTACACACTTTAGTGAAGTGTGCATTTTCTGAAAGTGTGTTTGTGCACAAGGGCCCAGGTTTGGTAAACAGAAGAATTGGGACATTCTACACTTCAGAGAGTTGTGAATGTGGTAAAGAAAAACTGCCACGTAAAACAGCTGTGGTGTTAAACTGCATTTGAATTAATCACAAAGCCACAGCTCGGTTTAGTTTGGATAATTTGCTGAATTGGCCACAAACTAATGAGCAGGCTCAACATTTTACAGTGTTAGCTGGACAAGCACGGATTTATTTAAAATGTCATCAATTTAACTGTTCAGACTTTCCTTTCCATCGTTTCCTGTTAGCTCTCACTGCTAAGTTGCCAAGGCAGAAGAGCTGCGCTGTTTTACGCTTGCAGGAGTAGGCCGTGGTGAAGTGCACATCAAAACACTTGGATCGGAGTGGGGGTTTTTTCCAACCCGGGTGTCCCGCAATTGTTATTTGACCCGCCCCTACCTGCCCAGTATCATAGAATCTATTTTTCAATGCCCCTCTGTCCTTTCAAAAGGTTTTATTTTGAAATGCAGTGCAATTTGGACTACGTTTTTTCATAATCTTGGTGGGAAATATTTCTAAAATGATTTATGTTTGCAAGTTCTTTATTTTAAGATCCATGATAATTATCTTGGGTTGTCGAAAAAGATTCAGTTGTAGTCATCTGGACTGTTTTAGAAAAAACAAAACGTTTCAACTCTCATCCAAGAGTCATTCTCAATCAGAATGACTGAATTGAGAATGACTCTTGGATGAGAGTTGAAACGTTTTGTTTTTTCTAAAACAGAGTCCAGATGACTACAACTGAATCTTTTTCGACAATGGAACACTCGACGAATGACGATTACACCGACATCTTGGGTTGTATCACACGATTCGGTGTTAACGGTCCTTGAAAATAGGCAGAGGGATGATGATGAAGTAGCCTGAGTATGATATTGATCAAAGAAAGAGTTACATCCACCATACGCTGACTCTTCCCCCTCTCAAACTCCAGGGCTCTCACCCTTGCGTAAATTTGTTTCCCGTACCGTAGCAATCAGGAATATCCCTCGGAGGTGCCGTGGCCTGGACCAGCAGGGTCTTGCCTATGAAAGGAGGGAAAAAGCAGCAGGAAGCACTTTCTAAATTGAAGTCAATAACACAGCTGTCCATTCTATCAGAGCCAGTCCTCCCACACAGTTTACTTACAGTCAATAAGAAGTGCTGAGCATAAGATGCCGATTGACTTCTCCAAAGTACCACTCCTATGGCAACATGTGTTTGCATGGGATTGTTCAGAGCTTGAGGGAGTGGAGGTGTGACACTGATAGGTGTAGATGTTATGTATATTAAGTGTATAACTGTTCTTGTTTAGCAGTACTGCATTAGTTTTACAGCTGGCCCTTCAAATGCCAATGCTGGCATATCTTGGACACATGCACACGCAGGCGTATTTTGCCTTTAATCTTTTTTCTTATGTTAGCACTTCTACATTGCTTTGGGGGATTAAGGGTGGTATGGTTGGCCTGCCTTGAGCAGTGCTGGATAAGGAAATTACTGCCTTGTAGTGTAGACATCCAGTTAACATGAATTTCCCTATGTATTGATGCATGTGCCATAAGCAGACCAATTGTTTCCTGAATATGAAATGATCACATGGCACTTCCTCACAGCAGTAGAATATTTTCTTCTGAGCTTGTTTGACCATTTTTAAGAGTACACTGCCTTTTAAATTGGCTCCACTGTAGTAGAGAATGAATATATATATATATATATTTCAATTATATTTTAATATAATAATTTCTTGTAGATGGCTTGAATTTGTACTGTTGACACTGCATGAACCCCGCCCACACTATAAATACTGCCAATCTCATTTCCGTGCAGAATTTACATGCGGGAAGTATAATCCAAGCTTTATGTCTGTATGAAAAACAGGATTTTTAGACTGCACTAAATTTCGGTTTATTTTAAACCGGCCAACACTTTAAGACAAAAACTGGTTCACCCGAAGGACCAGATGCCGACACAAAAACCGTGCAATGTAGTACATTCTATCCAATGCAGTGAAGAAAGTTGTTAAGAGCGTTACACAGGTGAGACTAAACAGCCACTACACAAGAGGATTTATCAGCAAAGAAGGCACGCAAATTCAGGATTAGAGCTCACCGTGCATCTTCATCTTAAAGCCACATACTACTCCTTTGAGGGACGGTGAGTTGAAAATTCTAAGCAGGAGAGGAGATGGTTTGAAAAAGGAGTAAAGGAGGCCATTTTTATTAAAGAAGAGAATCCCTCTTTAAACAGGACTGGTAGTTTAAGGTTCAATTTACCAGTCATATACAATTAGTGTTTTGAAGCCATGTGTTGAGAGAAGCCCTGGCCATTCTGATTCTAATCAGGTACTCAATGATGAGGGAGCAATAGCCATCTTAAAATAGGTTTTTATTTGATTGCCCATTACAGAGCTGATAGGATACAAAGACGAGTAGTTTAAAACAAAACTGTAAATGGCTATTATCTGCCCGATGGGCAGGGCCTACTCAGAGTAGGATAAATATGAGTTCTTAGACTAGCTCTACAGATTGAGAATGACTTTTGGATGAGATTCAAAATGTCTTGTTTTTTTAAAAGCAGTGTCCAGATGACAACAACTTAATCTTTTTTTACAATTTCAGACACCTATTATTTGCTACACTTCAACTTGAATAGGAAACGACTATGCACAGCGTTCATCAAATACTGCAGTGCTACAGAATTGGTGTAATCGTAACAAGTAACCCACACAAAATGAGTGCCAAACCTGGCAAGGCAAGGCAAGGCAAGTTTATTTGTAGAGCACAATTCGTACACAAGGCAATTCAAAGTGCTTCACACAACAGGAAAAAATGCATTAAAATCACAAAGACATGGCAGAAATCACAATCTTAGTTCAAGACATAAAAGAGAAGAGTGCAAAGAAAAGCATTTCAGTCATATGCACAGCCAAACAAAACAGTTTTTAGTTTAGATTTGAACATTGCCAGAGTAGCGGCCTGTCTCACATCCTCAGGAAGACTGTTCCAGATTTTAGCTGCATAAAACTGAAACGCACATTCTCCCATGTTTAGTCCTGACTCTGGGCACCAGCAGGAGGCCGGTCCCTGAGGTCCTCAGAGTCCGAGATGGTTCATATGGCACTAACATGTCCGAGATGTACTTTGGTGCCAGGCCATGGAGAGAACTTGTATACAAGCAGAGCTGCTTTGAAGTCTATTCTCTGAGCCACAGGGAGCCAGTGCAGAGACCTGAGCACAGGACTAATGTGATCGATACTTCCTGGTTCTAGTCAGGACCCGAGCAGCGGCCTTCTGGATGTACTGCAGCTGTTTACAGCTCGTTTGAGAGGCCAGTGAGCAGGCCGTTACAGTAGTCTAATCTACTAGAGACAAACGCATGGATAAGCTCTTCCAGGTCTGGTTTAGACACTATACTTTTGATTTTGGCAATGTTTTTTAGATGGTAAAAAGCTGCTGATGTGATTGATCTGACGTGGCTGTTAAAATTCAAATCTGAGTCCATTATTACCCCCAGATTTCTAACTTGATGTGTAGGTTTTAGAGCGAGACTGGAGGTGACAGTTAACAATTTCTTTTGTTCTGTGGGCCAAAGACGATGAGTTCAGTCTTGTCTGAGTTCAGCTGGAGAAAGTTGTTTTGCATCCACACCACTGATCTGTTGGATGCAGTGAACAGAGTGAATCCACTGTCGTCCATATTCACCTGCCGTCAGTGAGACATAGATCTGAGTGTCGTCTGCGTAATTGTGATAGGACACATTCTCGCTGCGTATCAACTGACCTAACCTGCCTCGCATTAGGTGTACACCCGGCGTATGTGCGTAGTGTGGATATTGGTACAGGGCCATCGTTTCTTGTCATTTCATTTGTAGCCATCTTGTGGCTCCTTCCAGTGTTATCCAGAGATCTTTTGCAATGTCATAGTAAAATAAGATTATATAGTGTCTAGTTCAAATAATGAAACTCAGTAGAGATTTTCATTTGATTTATGGGTATCACACAAAACACTTATCTAACTTCTGTAGATGAAAGTAAAATTCAAAAAAACTATATTAATCTATGGCCTTTACCTTTAGGTTTCAAATCAAATTTGACCACCTGTCTAATCAACTTGGAGCGCTCCTCTAGTCCAGTAATATAGGCTCTGTACTATTGAAGTAGAATTAAGCTCTGTGGACTAGCTCTTCGTAAACTGATCTCCAGTACAGGACCCATGCCCAACAACTCTCCAGCCTAGCAACTCTGCGCAACCTCTCATTTTGACAAGCACAAAGAAATTGACAAAAAGCCATGGTTGAAAAATGCTTCTGTCTACTCTTTTCCTCCCCTTTCTTTTACCCTTCTCTCGCTCTCTGTCAGCACGAGCAGTAGAAATGGCTTTTTTAGTGACAGTCTGGGTATGTCATTTACCATGTCAACTGGATAAAGGGGATCGAAAAGGAAGCTAAGACCGATGACGATGACCCTTCCACGATTGTCCCTTGACCCTCACCCTTTTGTTTTGTGCTATTACAAGTCCTCCTAATGCCGAAATACTATCATCTGTTTCATTTGTTTATACTAATATTTAAAAAGCAAACATTTCTCAGTTACTACATTTTTTTTAAAAAATCTTCAAGTTGACACTAGTGACTAAAGATCATTCCAAAAGATTTCATAGCTCCTCAAAGACCATGGTGCTGAATAGGATAAAGATGATTTTCCCAGCTCCGTGAAGCACTGAGGAATTGAAAAGTTTTTGGGAGGAGGAGAGAGGCAGGGCATTTATAAGGTGTTTGACTTGGATGGGACCATTTCAATTCTTTTTTTGTCTGATGGAGCATTGAGAAAAGATTGTGCGCGGGGATCAATCTGCCACACCTTTTGAAATTGAAGACAAGCACTCTACCAACTGAGCTATTGTCAAGTATTTGTGATTCTCTTTAGCAAACAGTCATTGTTTTATTTTATTTGTATTTAAATATGTATAATGTCAAATTGTAACTGTTCAATATCTCACTGCATGTTTTTCCACCGACACCTTGAAAGCAACCACTGAGGGGGAACTTTATATGATATAAGTAATATTACAAATGTAACTCGATATTCATTGACCAAGGGCAATGTAGCTTGTCTCTTAAAAATGAGATTGATTGTAGTTATTGCTCTTATGGATTTTAATAACCAGGCTGTTACAGCCCAATGCGGACGGAGGCTGACTTTTAGGAGCCGCCTTGTGTGTGGGGGCTTTGCCTTTTTTAGAATAAGAGATCCATAACTAATTAATTTTAGTTTTAGCATGGCTAGGTTTGCTGAGAATTGCATAATTTATTTTTCCCCCAACACACACAACCCTAAATTAATAAACTAATTATGGTGTATATGCCAAAGTCTTTGCACACTTTAAAATATTGTCCACTTGCACACCTCTGCCTTTCTGTTCAAACCATAGACCATAAAAATGAGTAGACTGAGCTAACTCGTTAGCTGTTGCGTGCCAAATAAGAAATAGCCTTGGGTTTCATTGGGTTCTGATTCCCATTCATTTCTATTTGAGAAACGGAGCCCCTTTCGCTGTAACTGCTGCTGTGAGGCTTGTCAGTTTTGTCTTAAAAAAACGGTCTATGGTTCAAACACCTAACACCTTATTAGGTGTATTCACTCACGTTGCTCACGTTTCTTAATCCGACCCTCATAATCATGCTCCAATATCCTTTTCTTCACCCGTTTGTATTAAACAGCTCTAGGTGATCCGAATACTTTTATTTAGCCTTTTTGTCCGTAACTCAAGTTAAGGACACCTTATTGGTCTGTATAATAACAGACCAATCAGGTGCTGCGGTTTCCCTGGGTCAGTTTAGCTAGCATTAGCAGCAGGGTTGATTGACAGTTTCTAAGCGCCCTCCTCCTTTCTCTCTATGCTGCTCAGATCCACGCCGTCGCCCTCGAAACCAGCAGTGCGTCGGGAGGGGGGCTAGTACCTTCAACAACCTTGCTCTGATTGCCTCTTTGGTTGCTTTGATACACGTGCGCTGATTTCCAAATAAGGTTTGGTTGCAGATTAGCGGCTATAAACTACTAGCCGATAAAGGCTTCATTTGATTGAAACCAAATGCTATGGGTAACGTCACAGTCCAGCAGTCCACACATTTTTACAGTCTATGGTTCAAACATAGGCGTCTCTGTAACCAGACCACAGAGCACAGTAGATACTTTTACAATTTTGGAACAGTTCAATCTCAATTGCTTATTTGTTGCATATTTTTCCTTATAACATTCAAAATGTATAACTTTCGTTATACATTTGTAAAGTTTAGAGTTGCCTCTCGACGTGGAGGGGTAGTGGCTAATCTCAAAGAGTTTCTTCCGTGTGACTGAGCTCCTTTGCACCCAACCACCCTGTGGTGGAAACTCAATTTCAACCTCTTGTGTCCACTATCTTTTTTTGCTCATGCTCAAAGCTCATGACCATTGGTGATTAGTGTCTTAAGTGAAGCGTATTGGCCCATTTAAGCGATCCAAAGCAGACCTTGAGAAATCTAGCTTTCAAAGGGGACACGTTAGCATGAGATGACTGGACAAGAGAGAACACACTCTGCAAATCAAGACGGTGAAAAACTGATAAGAACAGAAAATTCAAATTTCTCACCAAACGCTGTCTGGCACTCAAGACCCAACATATTTTATTTCTAGTGCACAATGCATGTAACATTATCCAAACCCTATGCAATACATGAAGAGACATCAACATAGCTGTAGAGGGCAGCGAGAAGCTAAATAAATTACGGAAAAGCTAATTACAAACCAAAAGTAATTTTTGGCCTGTAGGCTTTATTAGACTGGAGAGGGCAGTTTAAAATGGGGTGAAGAAGAGTGAAGGGAGTGAATTGTCGGGGTCGGAGTCAGGATTCGAACTCACGGCACTGCAGCCGGCTGCACTTGGAGACTGGCATGCGAGTGCTGCGCCATTTGACCACCGGGCACCAAAAAGTCCTATTTCAGTAAACAATGACACAAATGTGGAATTACTGAGAATTGCTGAGATCTGCCTTTATAAAGAAAATGTATAATTCAGTTACAATTTGAGATCACATTTTTTAGAGAATATTTGTTATGATTGGGAGAAGTCAGCAGCTCACATAGCAGACCCCTGCCTCTGGACCCAGAGCGAAATGCATTTCACAATTAAAGGGATCTTGCCATAGCGCCCTCTAAGAAAACCAGTCTAGGGGACCAGGACCAGTCAAAATGTGCCTGACTACAGACCCAGGGCTTCCTTATTAGGTGTATTCACTCACGTTGCTCACGTTTCTTAATATGACCCTCATAATCATGCTCCAATATCCTTTTCTTCACCCGTTTGTTCCATAGGCAGCCAAACATCAATTATGTATTGATTAAAGAAAAATTCATTAATGAGCATCAGACGGTTTAATTGTGTGATCATGCTTGTTTTCCTGACCATTAATTGCCCCGAGCGTGGTAGACGCTGTTTGACTTCTCTTCAGCCTGCCACCAGCAGACAGCAGTCTGCCACTGACAGTGATGCATGGGACCCCCAAAGTCACATTGATCAAACTGGAAGTGTCTGCACACACAGACCTGCACTGGCCAGAGGCGGCAGTTTGGATGGAATTTTATCTCAATTATAAGTTCACACAATACATTAGCCTGGGGGTAAAAAAAAAACTAACAAAAACAAACAAAAAAACCCACTATTTAATGCATTGTATAAAATGTTAGTCATCTGAAAAAGGTTTCAGAAATCAGGACGTTTTGACGTCTAGGCGAAAGTAAGTTTCAATTTGCGCAACAGCTCAGAGAAACTGGACTTTATATAAACAAACGGCTCACCACTCAGTCTGGAGTGATTTCTGTAAGTCCACTGGTCCCTCCTGACAACCGTAATCAATTTCTGGCAACAAACGGAGTCCTGGGGATCTTACAGATGAGGAATCCTTTGTTTTGAAACTTTTTCTTTTGATTAGACAGCCCGCAGCATGCAACTTTTGTCCTCACGATGGCAGTAGCAATGGCTGCGATTGAATATTCAAATTGCTTCTTTTCCACCTGTGAAAGTGGTGGAAAAGCCAGATCCCATAGTTGCAATGGCTTACATTGTGGCAACCAATTTTCTTTGAGCTTGTGTTTTGGCAAAGACAGCAGTGTGAATATGCACAAAAATCTAAAGATCACAGTAGGCAACACTTCTAAGTAAATTAAATGGCTCCAGTTCTAAAACATGGCCTGTAGGCAGTTTTACTTCAATGAACGGCAAATGGCTTTGTCTATCATTTTCAGTGCTGCCATTGTGTATGCACAAACTAAAATGCACATATTTTTTGTGCAAGTATTTTGCCTTCTCGTATTTATGTCGACAATCCCAGCGTTTATGAGATTACTAGAGCCCATTTGTGCTCCTGTGGGAGCCATCTTGGCTCAGAGGAGGCCTCTACTGGGAACCATCTGGGCTCGATAGAAAGCAGTTTCCACTATTCCTAGTGCTTTTAGAAATGTCACCAAGATATTTAACCAACTAGTTAAATTCTGAGGTATTTTGTTTGACTTTAGATTGTGTTGTGCTCTTAAAATATTTAATTTTTATATTTATGTTGAATTTATTTTATGAACAGTGTCTGCATTCAGGTATAGCTGTGTTTAAAAAAAGAAAAACAAAAAACTGTTTAACAAATTATCTTAAATCATAAAATGCCGTAAAATACAGAATTACTGAAACATTCATAAACCCATTGAAATTAAAGTTTG
Source organism: Chaenogobius annularis (assembly GCA_015082035.1). Lineage (NCBI taxonomy): Eukaryota > Metazoa > Chordata > Actinopteri > Gobiiformes > Gobiidae > Chaenogobius > Chaenogobius annularis. Next base: position 64,526 of record BJKM01000004.1, on the reverse strand, counting down.
TATGATGATGTCTCATGTAATAACTTTAATGTTTAAAAGAAGAATGATTTGCAAGGATTACATTTATTGTCAAACACTCCACCTGTCCATGATGATAGGCTACACACCGTGAGAGGAGATGGAGCAGGGTGAGTAGTTAGTGCCAAAGCCCCCCCATGAAAGGGTCTGTCTTTACATTTCCCCTAAATGCACTTCAGGCATAATTTCTTAACCTAAAAAAAACAAGCATTCTATAACTTGGTCATGTTCCATCAGCTTTGCGCCTTGTGTTTGTGCCTCTTTTTGATGTAAAAATCAAACCCGCTAAATAAAAGTGATCGTTTTCAATAATACAATATTTTTGCTTGGGCCGAGTATAAGCTTACGTAGTTTACAAACTTAAGTCTCTTCAGATTACCCTGGCGACTGCACAGCTAAGCAGCCGTAGTTTTAATCGCTTGACTTCTCCCTATCTCTTCAGCACACCTGCCCTCTCACTTTCTCGCTGACGGAGGCTTTAGAGAAGGAAATCAATTGACCCCTCCCCCCTTTCCTCCGCGTCCATCACTTATGAAACAAAACGTAATGAATACATAATTAGCCTGAATAGGCACAATTTGGTTACAGTCCATTATGGGCAATATTGTGAAAATCTTTCCCACTTTGTCAGCAGGTTGGCCATTTCAGTCCCTCACTTTGTTCACTCGAGACTTCAATTTGGCCGTTTGCTAATTACACATAATTTACGTTACAGCAAGGTGATGAGTATATTTAGAATCTTTCAGTTAAAGGGCATTACAATACTGATTAGGAACTGCCTGTATTTTCTATGAGGTATTACTATCTACTTTTTGCTTTCCACCAATTGTAACTGATATATTACAATTCTCAATAATATCTCTAAACCAAATTTCATATTTTCTTGTTGCAGGTAGAGGTTGAAGTAGAGAGCATGGACAAAGCTGGTAACTTCATTGGCTGGCTGCACATTGAAGGCACCAATCTCTCCGTGGCGCTGGTTGAAAACGCACTTTCCAAGGTCCACTTCACTGCAGAGCGCAGTGCCTACTACAAAACTCTGCTGTCAGCGGAGGAGGCTTGCCGGCAAAGAAAAGAGAAGGTAGGTCTCATTGTAATATAATAAAAGCTCTGATATAATGGTTTCAGAACAGGCCTCAAAGATTTTCCATCACACCAAAGGACCCTAACCTGGATAACTAGAGCAGAAACATTGTTGCGTTTTTGTATGCTTTTAGTTGACCTCGCTATCAAGATTGTTTGGCTATGGAAGAGTATTTTATTATTGTCCTAAGGGCAGACGAAGGTCACATCTGTGTGTTGTCTTAATTACATACCCAAAAGGGCTCTTGATTGATCACATTATTGTTGATGTGAAGCTGCCACAAGTAAAAGTAAAAGAAGATAATGCATATCATAAGGCATTTCATTTATATAGTGCTTTGTTGCGACATTCAAAATCACTTAACACTGCATTCATTCTTTCCCCTCACCTTGTGCTAAGCTACTATTGTAGCCATTGCTGCCCTAGGGCCTACTGACAGATTCTTTGAACACACACCACACTCGTGCATCGGGTCAGGGTTCTTGCCTCAGATTGGCCATCTTTCTAGACTGCTAGATAAAATGCAGTCATTGCAAACAATGTATGTACAGTATACTTCTAACTAGGCCTTAGCTCTTTTGTGTTTTGTGATAGATTGCGTCTAGTCTTGCTCTAGTCTGACCTTGGTCTGCTTTATTGTTATGGCTCTGCTTTTCGTCTCAACCATGTGCCACACCAGCTGTCACTATTTTCCAAAATTATTTTATCATTTTAACTTCCCCATGCCCAAAACCTTTGTCATATTCTATTATCACATTAAATGTTTTGTAGTAATTATGGTGGAGTGAGTTTGTCGCTGGCATCCAATTTGAGGGCCTGAGCTTCGATTCTCTCTTCGACCCACTCTTTATGTTGCTTCCTTGGGCAACGCACTTCACCTGTCTCGAAGCTTTAAGAAAGTTGAAGTCAAAATTGTGGTTGTCTGGTTCTTAACTCTCTGGTCACCTCGGGACCTTCGAGGGTCCGTTTGAGCATTTTTTCTTTTTCAAACATCAACATTTCTGGCTGTGTTGGGGTCAGTCTCATAAAACTTAGTATCATGAATAGAGTCTCATTTAAAAATGCTACCATGTTTTTTTAATCTCACATGAGCTTGAACAAAAGGGTACGGTCGTCACTTTCGGGACACTCGAGGGTCCACATTTTTAAACAGCCATAAAAACCACATGGATATTTTTTTAAACATTGTATATATTATGCATATTTTTTACTCTATAAAGCCATATTGCCTTAAAAGTACACCCTGAGTAAACTATAAAAAAAAATAAAAGTGACATTTTTGTAGACAACTTGAGCTAAATTTATTACGGCCTAGTACAGGGGTCTCCAATGATATTTTCCAGGGGCCCAGATTTTTCGGAGGGGCGAAGGTCCTTCTCTCCATAAGAGCCACAAACGACTCAACAGCAGAAATCAACATGGACTTTACTTTCAGATAAGTAAAAACATAACAATATTACAACAATAAAAACAGGACAAAAGCACCCAGGAAACGCAAACCCAGTGTTTACCACAAACCTGACGACCAGTGCAAAGAAGACCTGGACCATGAGTAGGTTTAAACCAAAACTAAACAAACCATATCTACCAGAAAACGTTGATAAACTATAAAGCCGGACTATTTTGAAAATAAATGCCGTTAAAACATTTGATCAAATTATATTAAAAACATTGTACCTACATTAGCTGCCAAAAAAAAAGTTCACTTTGCTATTTAGTTCATAAGAACAAACGCAGCTGTCACTAGGCCACATGCACAGTATTGTGCATGTTTTTGGAGTTCTTTGTCCTGCAGTATCCCCAGACCACAACCTCAGATTTTCTATTTAGATTTTTGAGAGGGGACCCTCGATGGTCCCAAAGATGACAAGTGTAACTTTTTTACATAAACCCTCTCTTCAAAACACAGTAATGCACCCAAAATTTTTTTTGCATTGACTATTGACGTATACTAGGCTCTAATAAATGCAGCTCTTGTCCAAGACACACTTACGTTTTTTTATAGGTTACTCGGGGTATATACACTTTTAAGGCTATAAGGCCTGATAAAGTAAAAAATATGCATCATATATACAATGTCTAAACCCACAAGGTTCCCCAAATAGACATGTGTGACTTTTTTAAGGTGACCAGAGGGTTAAAGAAACCATACCTTCCATATGAACACATGTCTAATGCAACTTCTGCCCATTCTTAACACCGCTGTCAATTTCCCTCTGTGGCAGTCCTTTAAAACAGTGAGACATATAGGCTTTCAGCACAGGGTTCGCTTGAGCTAACCTGAGGCAGAATGAACCCAGGGTTGTGCATAATCATCAAAACTCTTTTTCATACTACGTTTAGTCTTTGTGAATGCAAACTATGCAATTTACAGACAGGAGTAGGGACTGGGCACTCTAATTAACCCTCAGAGACCATTGACGGGGGAAAAAAAACATTTTTTTTTTTAAGTGGTGCCTCGCCCTAATACTGTGTAGGCTGAAAATGGGTTTTATTTATTTAACTTTTATTTAACCAGGTCAGAACCCATTGGAAGGGTGAGCAGTTAACGTCTCTCCAAGTCTCTTCCGTCAAAAGTTTTTCTGTGCCCTTCTGCCGCCTCTCTGGTTGTGGATGAGGAAGGCGCACATTAGAGCCCAACCGATATGGATTTTTTTTTTTAACCCAACACCAATGGTAATTTAAATTTTCTCAGGATTTTTTTTTGGTTTGTGGGCTTTATTTGACAGGCCAGTACAGTGTGAAATGGGAATGAGCCTGGGGAATGACATGCAGTATATTGTCAAAAGCCGGAACTCTCAACACGGTGGCCCGCTCCACATGGCAACCATTTGACCATGCTGTCATTGTAAATGACTGTACTCTCAATTGACCTACCGAAGAAAAAGGCCTCTCAATGTTGTAGCTACACTTAAATAACACTAAAACACCTATCCCCATACATAAACTGTGACCCCTGAACTTTGATTTCAACAGCCTCCATTAGCTTTTACTTAAAATGCTAACAATGCTAATGCCAATGTTTGCAAACTTTTGCCCTTCAATCCAAAATAGATGTGTGGATTGTCAAACAAACTAAGCGACTGGATTCTAGAGGTTTTTACCTTTTTAAAACGATGTACTGTATGGCATGTCCATATTGGCGGAGCTGAAGATGGAAACAAGTATTTGTGGCTGAATGGGGCCAATTAGGCTACTAATCCAACACATCAGCGCCAATTGGCGAGATTCTGGCCGATGGCCGATGTCTCATGAGACTCCAAAATCAACCGATTTAATCGGCAAACCGATTAATTGTTTGGGCCCTAGCGCGCATTACTGCTGTTCAGGCATTTCTCACTGCTACAGTAGGGTGTGAGGTGTAAGAATCAGTGGGTGTTTACAAGTGCTCATTAAATTTGGTTGTCCTGCCGGGACCAAAGGCACATCAGGAGGTTGGTGCTTGCTGGGGCAGCAAACTAAGCCAAACAAGTTTTAGCCTAAATTGATGGGAAAGAACGACACTTTTCTTGTAAATGGAACCAAAATGAGGATTTTGTGTGTAAATGAAACTTTGAGAATTGCTTTTCTTCATAGTTTAAGACCTAATAAAAGCAGAATGTTTCAAAACGGTGTTGGTAATCTTTGATAAAGAATATCTTGAATATCTATTAAGCACTGAAACACTGCTTTAATGCATGCTGCATGCAAGTCATTGCTCACTTTAAAGCCACTCTGCCGCTTTCAACCCAATCTAATGCAAGACAAAGAAACTCAAGTGTCGTCTTCACAATTATTATTATTATTTTATTTTATTTTATTTTTTAAACTTTCTTCATCCAGTAATTATCCAACCTTGAAGGATATTAATACACTCTGATGGGCCTGAGAGGGATAGTGGAAGATGGAACAGAGAGGGAGGGAAAAAAGCGGAAATGACAGACCATGTTAAAGATATTTCATGTCACAGGCCTCCTCTTTCATCAGCACCAACCCCTTTCCTACAGACCTGCTTAGCCTCCTCACACTCTACTCTTCTCCTTTTAATCTTGCCCCTTCACACATCTCTATGCACTCTTTTTTTCTTTGCCCTCCTTCGAATAATCATCTTGGAATCCCCTCTTATTAGCCGGATTAATGTCTTGTCCAATGCTCAGTGTCATGCCCTTCCTCCAAGGCTTAAATTTGGGTGCACAGAGGATATTGTCTGCCCTTTTAAAATGTGTTTTGGTTCAGTCAGTGAGTCAAGTTCCAGTCCACTTGTACCGTTTTTGTAAAAAAAGACATTTCTGAATGTAAAGTACAGGACTGTGAGCTGCCGTTTCTTATTCTTCACTTGTCTATCAACGCGGCCCATCAAAGGTCTCCAAGCCGCATCGTTCTGACATTGAGTTCAGTGATGTGTCCTTGGCAGATTCTGAAGTTTGTAATCTTGTTTTTACTTTTTTTGTGCCCGGTCCAAGGTTTCAGGTCTGGCCAACATTGACAATTTCCCTTCCCATGTGCCAATTAATTACAATATGCATTTGTTGACATTAAATATTCATGCATTTTCAGCATGCTTGATTATAACCTTGCTCCACTGTCAGTGTGAAGTGGCTTTCTTAACCATCTTAACAATCCTTCAGAGTTTACCATTCCATTCCTGGTCATTGTGCATTATATTCTTTCTGATTTTAGGAATTTGACTAAACCTGAATCTCACAGTTGTTCAATTTAAGCTGCAACTTCTCAGCAGTCAACACATCACACATCTGGTTGAACAGAAACACCTTGGATGAATCAACATAATTGAGCTTTTAGTGCAGCTAATAGTTTTGTGCCTTTACAGGACAATGGAAATTACCTTCAACTTTATTCTTGTCGTCTGCAATAGGGCTGAAACATCTTATTGGATTAATTGTGATTATTTCATGACTGAAGTAATTTGTCAGCTAATTTAGTAGGGGTGTAACAATGCATCGCGATTCTTAAATGTCAATACGCATTGTACAAGTGTCTCGATCCGTCTCAATGCAAAATTGACAGATGCACTCAGAATAACAACATTAAAATGTCACCGCAGACACGTCCTGACAGCCCGCTGAGCACCCCGTGTATCTGCACGGTATCTCTACGAGAGGGAGGAGTGCCACGGACACACACGGACACACACGGACACACACGGACACACACGGACACACACGGACACACACGGACACACACGGACACACACGGACACACACGGACACAGACACACACACGGACAGAGGGACAGAGAACTGCACCGGGACAGAGCACATTTATGGACAAAGCAGACTGGTCAACACTGCAAGTGTTTCCAACAAGTAAATCTGGCTAAACATTTCGCCAAACTGCTGTAAAGACGCAGAAACACTTGTTTATGTAATAATGAAGCTCATTTGTGGAATATGATAAGCACAGGCTAAATCAAAGGACTACAAAATCGCAGTCTACAATATGCCAACGTTAGGCTTAAACCTCACAGAACTAATCCAAACCAGGTCTTAAATAGCATTAAAGGAGGACCTAACCAAGACCATCATAAAAAAATAAATGTCATCACAACATTTGGTTTAAATTATATTAAAAGCATGGTAGCCTACAGTAGACTGCCACAAACGGAGAACAGAGAGCGCAAACGCAGCTTTGCACATGCACATTATCATGCATGTTTTTGGCTTTCCCTGACCCGCAGCAGCCCGCCCCGTGCCACAGCATTTATTTTTCTATAACCCGACCCATTGAACCCCATTGTTTGACCTACTATGCACTAGCGCAAGTTAAGGCCTTTCAGTCCAACAACGGAGCCTGGAAAACACGCTGTCCTCCGGTGCCACTGCACGGAATGTTCCTCGTTTACGAGCAGACTTCAAAAGACACGGAGCACATGGTCCTTACGCATTTTTTATTATTGTTCATTTTTGTATCTTGCACCGAATCACCAAAGCAAGTTCTTAGCCTGTGAATTTCTTCACTGACGATGGCAATAAACCTTTTCTGATTCTGATGTTACATTCACACCAAATCATCAATGAAGCTGTCATTTACTATGTCTGCAGCAACACACGTTTGTGCTTTGACAGAGCAGTGTTTCAGAGGAACCTGGGCTCTCTGACCAGCAGCAGAGATGCCACAAAGCAGCGCAAGAACATTGTGGATGACCTTTGTGTCGCATCAGCAAAAATTTTAAAAATGTATGTTTAATTGGGCCGCTGCCCAGACCATATTGCTTGTTGGTCCGGAGTTGGCCCGTGGGCCCCCTATTGGAGACCTATTGGAGGCTACATGCATGAAACAAGTTCACCTCATGAAGAAGATGTAGCCTAAATGTAAGTAAAATACGAGGGGGTGCCTACATTAAGCCCTATATGATTTTTTTTCAAATGCCATAAACCAAATTAGGCTACAGTTGTGCAAGTTACATATTATTTAAAATAACAACAATGAAAAAGCCAACGTTTTTTATTTTGCTGTTTTCTTGTCACAAATGATGAAAATGTTCGTGACGAATCAAATCGTAGGTCCTGAATAGTTACACCCCTATAATTTAGTTATTGATTTTATCTTTTATCTCAGCTGTTATTATCAACATAGAACAGAAACTCTTTGTTGAAGAAGGTTTTCATGTCAGTAAATATGCTTCTTCAAAAAGTCTTCATGGCTAATCTGCAGTAGCCTACTATGGCATGGTTCTACAAAATATAACCACACCTATGGTATATAGAGTCATCTATTACCCTCACATGACATGTTTTAGTACTGGAATCTTTTCATTGATGGTTTAATATTTGAAATGATAGTGTGGTCTCCTAGCCTTTATTGCAAACTATGCAGTGTCAGTATAGCCACCATCTACATAAGGAGATGGTATTGACTTGCAAATATATGTCCTGTCTAAACGTTTTGGCATCATAATGACGAATATAATGGCCTTTGCCCCTTTAGTTGAAAAAATATATAAAGTATTATTGATATCGCAGCTTTGAATTGTCCGGCCCAAGAAACAATTTGCCTCAGCACAAAGTGATATTTACCAGAAATTCTCCAACTGCATCTGAAACAGTCGGTGGACGTCTGTCCCATGTAGGACCATACCAAACATATTGAACACTGAGTATTTGGCCCTGCTGCAACTGAGTCAATAGTGGAGAGACGTAGTTTGTCGCGTTGGTGGCATGTGTGCGATGGCAGCAAGATCACAGCATGAGGACATTCATTCCTGCAGGGGGGATACAATGAAGGAAATTGCACATGTAAGACCTCTGTGGAAAATACTTCTCTGAAAAAGAGATTTTGCTATAAACCAAGAAACTCAGAAGTATGTTATTGGCTGTACTGTGCCTTTGTCCCACGTTTGTGCTACTGCTTACTATTATCCTCCTGCATCCCTATATTATCTCTTGCCCTCATCTTTCTCTTCAACGGCATACACACAAAATGAACAACCTAGCACACAAAAGCAAAGTGCTGACTGAGTCTTTTTCATGTGGCTAGAAGATTACATAATATTATTTTCAGTGCTCTTTGTACACATCAGCACACACAAAGTTGCTTGCAGATAGAGAAGCAGCCCACCTGCTCACATCATACACACACTGTCTCTTCTCTGTGCACTCGGACACACTGATCATGTGCAGACCCATAGTGCAGACACAAACGTACACATGGATTGTCTCTGGGGACTGCCCCCTACTGACGGCAGGCCGGATCCTGAGCCCTGAGGCAGAGACGGAACCAAAGGAAAAGATCAGTAGGGCCAGTGATGTATGTGTTAGACTTACACCCCAACCCCCAGTTCCTTTTCACACTCACCCTCGTTTCTCCAGATGCAAGCTGCACACTCAGCAGTCTGTCAACTCCACTTGAAGTTCTGTGAATACCCAGACAAACATCCTCTTTCTCTTGCTGTCCACTACAGGGCAATTCTTGGGTCTCACAGCAGACACCTTCGCAAGTAATTTGACCAGCATTCACACACCTGCAAGTCAATGTAGCAGACATCTTCAGTCTCTCCTTCAGTGTGCTAAATTATATACGTGGGTTAGCAGACAAACATTAGTTGCAGAATTACATGCTTAAATGTATTTAGCTATAACGATGCTGGCAAAATAAGATTTAGCTTACTTTCTCACTATAAAGACTTGGAAGTCATTTTCTTGAACTTCTTTTGTCTATTGGTGCTGTGCATACGAATGTTAGTTTGTGCTTTGATGCATGTGCCTGTTTGTCCTTGGCCTGTGTTTTCTCTTATCCAGTCATGCAGAGGTTTCTTGCGGGCTCTTTGCAGAGGTCCTCAGGGGTAGGTTTGTGGCAGCCTCTGGTTCATCAGTGCAGAAATAACTCAGCCCTCCTGCCTACTCCCTACACCCTACCCCTCCACTCTAGGGAGATGGCCATTGGAGGAGATTGGAGGTGAAACATTGGCAGGAAGCATAATGTGATGACATGGTGTGTTGCATTATGGCTGATTAACACATGCTCATCTCTGTTGCTTGAAATACAAAACGCAGATCTAGAGGTCACTCTGCTCTCTTCTGCTCTTGCAGTAAATCCCTGATTTACTGCATCTTTCCTTGTTCAAAAATCTCTTTGCCATCTCTACAAATGTGCTTGTGATTAATGGTGCGATGGCTGGTGTTTCCCAGCATTTTCTCAGCTTTCATTTGAAGCATCATTGCGCTATTTAAACACAATCCCATTTGATTTCTGATTGATTTATTACCTAGCATCAGAACATTTCCATTAAATAACATTAACCCTAAAAAGTTTTCACTTTGAGTTTGTTCTGTCCATTTGTAATTGCCACACTGAACTAAGCACATCGTGCCATTGAAAGGAATATCAAGCAGAAAGAGCTGTAGAGACGGCATTTCTCCAACAGATAACTAATTTGTGTAGAGGTAGGAGTCATCAGGCTGCTGCTGTGAAAACAAGTCCCCCCTTTTTGTGGTTTGATAAAAGAAAGGTGTGTTTTTAATAAACTACATAAGTGAAGCCCATTTGTACACGCTTTGACATTTTTGGGACCTCTGCTTGGAGCAATACTTAACTTCATTTAATATGGGTCCGTAGTGAAATATACCTCGCTTTCTTTTCTCTTTCTGCTTCCATGGTTCTTTCGGTTTCTCTGCTCCCTCACCACATACCAGTACATGATGTGTTTCTATAGGAATTGCTGGAAATAAGAATTTTTGCTCCATGGAGCAGCAGTGCACTTTTTTTTTTTCAAATTCATGATTAACTTTTTGGTTTAAGCAGCCATGTATTTACAGCATCTTTTCCTCGTGATGTTGCAGGTATATTCAGGCCAAACGGATTCTTGCCAGAATGCGCAGAAGTAGCTTATATCCAGTGTGGAGGCTCATGGCTCATCAGCTCTGTTTATTACTCGCTCATAGACACAGAGTGCTCCACACGTTGGCAGGCTGGTTGTGGTTGAGCAGCCAGTGCTGCTCCTAAATGCCTTTGCTTATTCCAATTCTATTTGCCTTGTCACCCCCTCTGCCTCTACCTTATGTGTCCTCCCATCATTTATCCAGTTCACAGGGACTGCAGAAAGAATTTTGGTATAGATTTTATTTGGTTAGAGCCATGCTAAATAGAGGTGGGCAGATTATCAAAATATCTATGTCTTTAATGTTTTGAAGATATACAAAATTCTAACTGAGTGAAAAGTTTTTAAAATAAAAATGCTGCAAATCTAAATTATCCCAAAACAGTTCTGTTTAGCGGTGCATCGGACTGAACAAATTTTATCAGTACATTTTTGTTTGTTTGAATTTGTATTTTAATTATATGTAGTAATAATAATGATAATAATAATAATAACGTATTATAATTGTTGGGGGGAAAATAGAATTTGTTCCCTCTGTAGGTCAGCCAATGCTAGCTCAGCTGTTATTTTAGTCTACGTCGTCAGGTACATTACTCCCTACAGCCTAAGCATAGCCAGACTGGACTGGATCAGACTGAGATGTCGCAATGTCTTAGGGTTCATGTCTCCTGGTTAAGGGTCTCTTACTGATGGAAAAAAAACGACTCCTGTGTTAAAACTCCAGCCGCATGCCTCTTCTTGTTTAAGTAATAATATGTTTGTGTTCAACCTCATTGTTGTATCCTGCAGTTGCAGTTTTCAGAAGAGTGGCAATGACGGTATCTTCAGCCAATCTTTCCCAAGATATAATCTGACATTTATTTATTTTCTCCTTCTGTTCCATTATTAGCTCTGTCATGATTTGGTTAATGTGCAATTTTTATATTTCATTAGAAACTGATAAATTTGAGTTATTTCAAGACTTTTTCACTTAAAAATATGTTATTGTTAGAGAAGTGGGAATACAAATGTTGGATAATTGAAACGAAATAACTAATTTTTCCGAACAAGCATAAAAATATCTCCTCACAATTCGGTTTACTTTAAGTCAGTCTAATTTTGCGGTTCTGCCTTTCTGGCTTGCTCGCCTGAAGAAAATACACTGAATCTAGAGAATAGGTCCACTCATTGCTTGCTTTGGGACTTTGTCTTTCTGCATTTTTTCAGACTCCCTCTCTTTCTCTTCTCGGCCGCCTCGGGGAGCGACAGTTACATAAACATGCTCTCGTCATCGCTGTACTTCCGATTCCTACTGTTCAGGCTCACTCAGCTTCTTCACTCCGATTAGATTATTTTTTAAACCTTTATATTCAGCACAAAGTACAATTTTAGCCTTTTATTCAATTCTGCTACTTCTCCACGTGTCCATGACTTTTTCAACTTGCTGCGTAGTCAGTTTTGGAAGCCCATTTATGTCACATAATGATAAAATGCATACTACACTAAATATACTATGCAATTTGAGTGACTTTAGGGGACATTACCTTTGATGTAATAATACTAGCATCTTTCTCCAAGTCCTTCCTCATTTTGCTGGCTTCCTTTCCCATATCTACTTCCTGTTGCGGTTTCTCACCACCGCCAGATCCATATTAACCTCTCTGTCACTCTCCGCTATGCCGCATCTCAAGCATTCCCTTAATCCCAGTAGTGCCGCGCTCCCCTCCCCCCCTCCCCCCTCCCCCCTCCCCTCCTCCCCTCCTCCCCTCCACCCCTATACTGCCGTTTTTATTTTCTGTAAAAGAAAAAAAGAAATTACGGAAGCTAAGTGAGACCGAGAACAATCAAGTGAATTTTCAGAACAAGGGTAAAAAGGAGTCCTTTACATAGAAAAAAGAGATAATACTACCTTGGTAAACCAGTCGTCATGGCAACACTGTGGCATCCAGGGACAGACCCGCCTGTTAATTAAAAAGCTGATTAATTGCCTTTTAATTGAATGCTTGTGCATTGTAACATTGAGGTAGGGCTATTTCCTAATCAGGCCACTTCAAAGTAGGTCTCTTTTATTGTAATAAATGGAGAATTCTTATGAGGAGGAAATGTAGTTCTACATGACCAAGTAAGGAAATGTCAATTTAAAGAGACCTGAGTGAAATTACAAATGGCAAAGGATTAAGATGGCATGTTTGAAATAGGTTCCTTTCTTCACCTTCTTAATTTAAAAAAGGGTTTCGTTTTTGGCATTCACATCAAGGTTTAACTTGTAGAGAAAAGAAAAAGGTCAAATTAGTGTGAATGGACGTAAAACTGATTAACTTATTTTTCCTCACTTGTCTAGTTTCCTTGATCATTGCATCTCTTCTCATTTCCAAGGTTAACTGATTCAACTATCTGACAATTCTTGTAGTTGTATGCTATGCTACTTAGATGTATGCATCTTTATTAGCATACATCCTCAGTTTCCTCTATCGCTCCCCATGTTTATTTTGAGGGTTGATATAACTTGAACTTCCGTTGAGCTTTCATGCCCTTGGTTGTTCTTATAGTCCTTAAGTGACAAACCACTCCTTGTGAGTGAAAAAAATGCTACACTGTCACATGCCTCCATATGCTGTAGTGCTTAGCCCTGGGGGAATAGCATGTTTGATCTGTAAGCAATTTTCTGCTTGGTATTCTTGTCCGTCTGGCCTCCTGTGCTGCCTGGGATGGTGCTCGTGAGGATGGTGACACAGGTGGAGATTTGTGTGTTTGCATGTCACCCTGATTATATATGCACCCACACGTCCTGTTTCCATAGTAACGTAGGATCCCACTCAACTTGTGCGCAGTAACCACCGATCTGTCAGGTGTAAGTTAGTGCTTGTTTCTAATACCTTGTCAGCGTCCGACAGTTTCTTTTAACACATGTAACGTGAATCATTTTGCGTCAGTTAAAAAAAAAACAAATGTTGTCATCTTGATGGCTTGTAACTAATCTCTCGAATGCTGTCTGTATGTCTGAAGAAGCCATGTGGAAGACAGATTTTAGTTTTATCTTGGAATCCATTTCTATTAATTCTATTCTATTCTACTGGTAGCCAAAAAAGTTACCCAGCCCTGGAATAACAGTCATATTAGTAAGTCAAAATAGAGTAGCCTAGCAGCCTGCATGCAGCCTCTTTGATGGCTGAACATCTGTTAGTCATGATATGGAGCGAGGGAGTATCTGCCTCTTTCTCCTTCCATCCTTCACTTGCTCTCCCTGCTCTGTTATGAGTTCTCCAGCTGCTTTGGCCCCTCCTTCACCTAAAACCCTTGTCTTGTGCCACCTGTGCAGTTATAATGCATAATTTATCTGCTAAGTAACCACATCCAAGAGGACTTGTCATTTCAGTCCCCCATTCTTCTATTTCCCCTGTGTGGTTTGGCTTTGTCCGCGGCTGTGAACAGCTTTTGGGGAAGATTAGTTTTGACTTCATACCAGAACAGCAAGTTCAACTGACAATTACGAATTTATAATTCAATACATCCATCCATCCATCTTCTTCCGCTTTATCCGGGGCCAGGTCGCAGGGGCAGCAGTCTAAGCAGGGACTCCCAGATTCCTTATCCCCAGATACTTCCTCCAACTCCTCCGGGAGGATCCCGAGGTGTTCCCAGGCCAGCCGAGAGACATAGTCCCTCCAGCGTGTCCTGGATCTTCCCCCGGGGCCTCCTCCCGTTGGGACATGCCCGAAACACCTCCCTAGGGAGGCGCCCAGGAGGCATCCGGAACAGATGCCCGAGCCACCTCAGCTGGCTCCTCTCGATGTGGAGGAGCAGCAGCTCTACTCCGAGCTCCTCCCGTGTGACTGAGCTCCTCACCCCATACAAATATACAGAACACAAAACAGAACAAGACAGAACGACTAGAGGGTAATGAAAAAATAAATAAAATAAAGTCACAAGCAGACATCAACTTAATACACTTAAAATCACAGCATAATTAAATTTAAACATGGGTCCCATTTAGTCCAAAGTGTAGTGAATTTGTCCATTTCCAAATTTAGTCAAATTTTTTTTTTCCATTTGTCTAATGTCTGCCACGATGTCAGTCCAGTACTTAATAATTGATGTGGCCCATGTCATCCATTTCTTTGTGATGGCCTTTTTTCCTGCCATCTGTAGTATATGCCAAAGGTGTCCATTGATTGGGTCCATGGCAGGAGTCCTGAGGCCCAAATACTTGCCATCCATTTCATTTTAGAACAATGTCAAAAACTGTCTGCAGTGCACTAACATGTCCAAGATGTACTTTGGTGCTAGGCCGTGGAGAGACTTGTATAGAGCAGAGCTGCTTTGAAGTCTATTCTCTGAGCCACAGGGAGCCAGTGCAGAGACCTGAGCACAGGACTAATGTGATCGTACTTCCTGGTTCTTGATATGGTGTTAAAAGAAACGTGACACACTTTTCCAACAGAATTCTTCTATCTGGACCATTTTCACACACTAAGTTTACGTTCCAGTGCTGTGTCAAACCAACTGCCGCCTTCAACTTGATTTACTGATGTGTGATTTCAATTTTTACTGCTTGTCACATTGGGCTGTGTCTGGTTGACATGTTTTGTTACTATGTCCACATGTGTGGCCTTGTGAGCCCATAAGCAGTCGCATTATATTAGCTGCTGTGTCGTAGCTCAATCCGTACCTCCATATTCTCTCCAAGGCCACGGTTATGCCTGAGCCCATACTTGTGTGTTTGTGTTCGATTATTCTTCTGTATTTTTATCACCGCCATGCATTACATCTGAATATTGGCCCGAAAGGAGGAATGTCTTGAAGACTCGGCAGACCACAATCCTGTTGATCTCTCTTCTCTCTCTCTCTGCAAAACATGGCCACTCCACATCTTGCAATACGACAAGGTGAACCATCCGGGTTAATCTGCCGTCACCCACCTCTGACCCGCAGGCTTACCTTTTGGGGTGAGGCAGCTGCATTGGGTTAATGCCGTTCCTCCTCAGTGTACAAGAATGATCGAGCCACCTTGACATCTGTCACTCAGCTATGTCCAATCTCGATCACTACGATTTTTTTTACCCCAACATGTGAACTATGAGATTTCAGGAAAACAGAAGTTGCCCTGGGCCTCAAGTGTAACACGAAGTGGTGATTGTACCTTGAAGCAGCTCAACTAGTCAATACATCAAAGTCAGAGAGCCCTGTATAAAGCTTGTCAGTCAATGAAACCATATTGTAGTTTTTTGGGTTTTTTTTCATTTTTTTTTTCATATATCACTCTTTCCCAGTATTTACTTGACCTCTTGCCACAGTAGTTCTAGGGGATGAGAATGACAGATTTTATGTAACCTGTATTTAAACTTTTGAATTTGCTTCATAGGTTATATTATAATTAGTTCAAAAATATATTTATGCTGTAAAATGATAACCTTAAAGATGCAATAACACGACAGCTCTATTTTACACTATACATTAACTACTCTGCTGATGCTTGCTATGGTACATACACAACACCCACACTAGAAAACTGTATAGCACTTAATAGATTAAGAATATGCATGTTGTCTTCACACAAGGTTTGGTGTGACTTGTCTTAAGAGCCGTTGTTCCGAGGCGTGGTCAACCTGACTGAGATCACACTTCTCCGTCAGGTCTATACTACAGTTTAGTCTGCCATTTTAAAAGTCAAATTCAGTCACTTGTATCTATATTTGTAATAAAGCCTTTGATGTATGATGATTATAAGAGTTTTCTTTTTATAAGTTATCTGTTTTTATTATTATTCTGTGCAATGGGGAATTTCCCCATTGTGGGACAAATAAAGGTGATCTTGTCTTATGCGACTGCGTGGTGCTGCGTGGACAGTCTCCTCCTCCCTATCCTTCCCCCGTGTCTGAGTCAGTAAAATCCACTGATTATCGGAGGTTAAGTTTCATTCATAAGTCACTTTGCATGGCCCTTTTTATGGCGTTTTGGAGTTGTGAAGAGGGTGTGACGTGGGTTTGCTTGCGGCGATTCCAGCTGCAGGTGGAATTTATAAAGCGCAAATTTGGTGGAGAGTTTTTTTTATAAACGATTAGTTTGCATGGCGTACACTTCTTGGGGCCATTTGTAGTAGACACTTGCTCAGCAAAATTCTTACTCAATCCTTTATAAATGAGGTGGCTTTTGTCTGTGTGTTTATGTGATTGATTTTGTGTGTGTGTGTATATACATAGATGTATATATATATATATATATTATATATATTATATATATTATATATATATATTATATATTATATAATATATATAATGAGAGATAGATAGACATGTATATGTGTTATTTTACACAAATCAATCTACTTTATACCCTATTTAGCGGCGATATTTTTCCCTCGTTCTCCATTTAAACCAATGGAGTTCCCGCTGGACCGGAAGTGAGATTACAACAAAAGTGCTGATCACGTAGGAAAAGAGGGAAAAGTTGGCTGGACGGAATAAGGTCAATAGACCCTTCCAATTTTTATAAATCAAACGTCACGTTCCAAAGCCTGGTACCATTCCATGTATTGGCGCTAAAGCATTTTCAATGATGGGAGAGTTTGCGTGAGCCTCCCAATATCACAAACTGTGAAAAACCAGGGTTGTTTTGGCGACTGACAACCACTCGTAACACCTCTGAGCCTCATTAAAAAATATTACCTCAATTAAGAGTTTTTTTGTTTTTTTTCTTTTAGATAATTAGTGATTAATTTTAATTTCATGCTAACAACTGTCTTAAATCTACCATTATTCTAATTTGTTTAAGCACCTCAACTCCTACAGTAATAAGTTAACTTTAGAAACTAGAGGTTGAAGTTAGAGGTTGATAGTTATTACTCGTCTGCAAATGTGATTATCATATAAAGAACAACCATGTCTGGTCTGCGCTGTCTACAAATGACAAAATAACCTTTTTTATTTGCTGCTCCGTTATATGCATGCACATCCTGGTGCATTACTTCACTTCTGGAAGCGCCCTTGCTTGAGTTTTATTAATTTAGAGATATTAGGAGACAGCTGATCAGCAGATTATTTAATTCCTAAGTGCATTTTGCAATTGCCAAGGTGATTCTTCCCATCAGCAGGTTTTCTGTCTTTGTCAGTGTTAATGAAGTCATGCCACCTGGGAGATGCCACAAGAATTAGCCAATACTGTACTCATGTCTGAGTTCGTTTAGAGGCTCACAAAGTTTGCCATTTTAAAGGAAAAAATTAGGAGATATAGATATATAGATAGCTATAAATATATAGATGGAGAGAGAGATATATATATATATATATATATAGATATATATATATAGAGAGATATATATATATCTATATATATCTCTATATATATCTATATATAGAGATATATATATATGAGAGAGAGCTATATATCTATTAATAAACATTGCTTCTTTCAGTTCCTTTGTGGTTAACATTCTGAAGTTAGAATATTGAGTCGTGCACAGTCCCCATTTCTACAGTGACTTGTCATTCACTGGGTATGAATGTGTTGTCATCGTGGTGTTGTGAAGGTCAGTCTAACCTGCCATGTCTTAGTCCTCCATGATTAGGTCCTTTCTGCCTCTGCTTAATGGGCTTCCTCTTTTTCCCTTTCCCATCTTTCTATCTCTTTCCTCCTCCTTGCTCTGTCGCTGACATTGTCCATGGCAGTGTGGTCTGGCTGCAGTAGCAGAGCAGGAGCAGAGGCGGCATACCTGCATTCAAGTGGAACCAACAGGATGGTTGGCTGCTCACAGAAGGTCATCAGCCCTGGGCTCTTTGTGCACAGGGTCAGTGTGTGCGGTGCTGTGCGTCCTATGTGTTCTTCAGACAGAGATGAAACTCTGCACTGCTTCTAATGATGCACTCAGACGCAATAAAAAACTCATTTCCATCTTGCTGTTAGGAAATTGACCACCAGAGTCTCTGCCACAAATAGTCAATTGACTGTCAGTTTCATGGAAATAGTAATGACAGGGTTGCATTGGGGCACATTTCTTGATCACAGTGCTTTTACGATAGTGGCAAGTTAAGATCAACTGTTTAAGTAGTCCAAGAATGCATGACGTGATATGTTTTGCCCTGGTAAAAGTCCAGATATTTACAAATGTGCAGTGTTGAACTGCAAGAAAGCACCATAACCTAAGTTCAAATGATCCTTTTTGAGCTAATTCTTTTCATGGTATGACACAATCACTAGGCCATAAAACTATAAGAAAAAAGCTACTGTTCATGTAATAATTTAAATAAATGTATTTCACCTTGATCATTTCATCCATTTTACCATAGAAACATGTTGCAGTAATGGTCCAGTCAATTAAATATAAGTGCAACATTTTATGAATGCCCGCATTGACGACAAATGTTAGAACTTGCTGTGTTGCCTTGTCAAATCATTTAGCAAGGATTACAAAGTTGCTGCGTTGCTGTGCTGTGTCCTTTTTAGCCGTGAGCCCACCTACCACCACAGTGACGGCCACCAGGCTAATGGATGCTGACACTCCAATCTTTGTCATGCCTAATTGGTGCAACAGGTTTGATTAAAAGCAAAGTCGTGTCAGCTCAATTGCATTGTATGAGGCTTGTTTATTACCACAAGTTGTGCTTTGGTGGCTGTACATCATCTGCTCCTACAGCTGAGCTGAACATTGCGGGGTAAGAATGCTGATTTCCTCCAGATGTCACACTCAAAACTTTTGATTGATGTCCGGGTTTACCAAGCATGGCCATATTTGCGGTCTTCATTAACCTTTCTCGTCCTCAATCCCTCAATGCATTTCCCTTCCTACTTTCCTCACTCTCTATTTCTTTGTGATCTCTGTAACCAGCAGCATTTGTAAAAAGTGTAATTGTATGAATTTTGTTTTGAATTTCCTCATTATATAACCCCCGTCTTGGAGCAATTACAGCTGTGAATCTCAACATCAGAGGTAAGGGAGAATGAGAGCGTGCCAGCCAGAGTATTAAAAACAGCCCCGGGTTTGATCGGCTATGTCTTAACAGTAGCATGGCACTGAAGATGAGCTATGGCTGAATGAAAAAAATTACAACACTAAAACTGGCTTAATCTAATGAGTTAGATGATATCATGCAGTTAAATAATTAGCCAGAACCTAATTGGCTCATATAGCTGTGCCATTAAAAACTGCCTGCCTTTATCCCCTCCATTCTGCAGCATATAAAAGTAAACACTTCGCAAATAGCCTGAAGAAACCAACGGTAACTCTTCATGGGGTTTGTGCAATTTTCTATACAATAACTACATTCAAGTATGTGTCCTAACCGGGCCACGCTGTTTCAATTGTTTCCCTTTCACGTAAATTGACACACAAACACACGCACAAATGCAGTGAGATTTAGCGTTTGATACTCTGCCTGAGGCAAAACACCCTGCCCTAATTAGCCTCCTGCCCTGGGTCTCTCTTGGGAAGCTGAACAGGAAGTAAGCTAAGGAGGCTGTGGACAGGAAGGATCATAACATGCATCCACAACTCAGGAATGAATAGTATATTTACAGCTCCGCATAAGGAGTCATTTTTAAGTGCATTTGACTTTCTTAAACTCAATTTGTAAATATAGTTGGTTAAAATAAGATTTTTTGTATGATTTTATTATTATAAATGTTTTTGTATATGACCTGTACTAAATGTTGATCATAATTTTTTAATAGTCAAGTGAGGAAAAAAAGTTGAAAATGATAGGAATCCTGATGACATCAATACACCAAACTCCATTCAAAATATACGCAAAATTTTTACTCAAACTCGAGGTGTTTTTGTGCTGCCCTGTGGTCGAGTGGTCTAAGCACTTATGCCAGTTGTGAGATTGATTCCCACCTTTGTCAAATTGCTGAATGTCCTCCCCGCGCAATAACTTGATCATCCTCCTTGTTTAAAAAAAATATTAATGTTTAAATAATTTGTATTAATTATTAAATAATAATAATAATACATAATAAATAATAATAATTAGGAAAAAATGTGGATAAAAGTTATTCACAATTAGCTGTATTTGTCCATCTTAGTCTTACCCTGTTCTGGCCCTTAAATGTAAAAATATATCTTTTAACCTTAGTGTTTCAAATGTTGCCAACCAAAACGATCTTGCAATATGTGTTTTTGGCCATTTCTGGTTTGTTTCACTAAGTCTTTTGAAATTACAGATTACAACAAAATGCCTAATTATCTGTCAAGTTATGTCTCATTAAATGTTTTTGGTCTCACATTTGTCTTGTGTTCTTTTTTATAGCTCTGGGCCAATTATGAGGAGAAACCAGTGGAAGAGTTTGTGCAGCTATCAGAGGAAAAGGAACGTGTGGCAAACTACAGACCAGTTTACGTCACAGAGATCACAGACACTCTGCACTTCTATGCCCAGGATGTAGAGACAGGTACATCATTACTTTGTTTTTAGTCACATGTTACACTTGAGTCCTACTGGCATTATACTTGTGTTTATGTATTTCGTCACATCAACAACCTTTTACTGTCTGTGGGGCAAGCCAGCTCTCCTGACTTTTATTTCCTTAACACAAGACTAACTTTATGATCAATTATTTTTCGATCCGGAGTTTTCACCTCGTCATCAGCTGCAGCAGCCCTCCCTCTCCCAACTACCAGGCATCCTCCATGTGATTGCTATTGAATGATGGAAATAAATCACACCTTCCGTCCTTGTCGCCACTGACAGGAGAAGGAAAAAACTAGCAAAGTTTGCTGATCAAAAATCTTACCACCTCTTGTATCTTTGGGCGCCATGTCCCTCCTACGTGGTGCATGTTTGTGCATTTATCAACAAACTATACCCCCTGCCTGCTGTCCCATTCATCAGGAAGGATGACGTTATTTTATCGTTGTTTCTGCGATGCTGAAATTAAATCTGGGGAGTTGTAACAGTTTTTGCCTCACAACTGTGTGCACCAAGCCTGTTAAAACTATATCCAAGATGGCAACAGTACTAAATGAGACGACAAGCTGGTCAATTGGCTGAAATTGACTCAACTATTTATTTTCACCAATATATCTGTATCACAGCAGTCATGGCTCCCTGTCCTTGTGACTTTATGGCTGTACACAAACAGCCGCATAGTTAAACTCCTAGCTAGGATTCACAAACTAGCTGGAGCACATCGAATGGTCTGATGCCAGATCATGGCCCTTCATCGTGCGCCAGGTTTACTCTGCAGGAGATATGTGCGCGCTGTGTCCCAGGCAGCCCTCACATCTGGCTTGACTGGCACTCCAACCCTCTGAGGCCGTGAAATTGACTTTGGCAACCTCTTAATTTGCTTCAATGCTATAATTAATACATTTCCCTCCACGTTCTTCCAATATGAGCTTAAGCATCACAGTGTCATAATAATCCAATCAGGTGAATGTGGGCTGTACTCAGCTTCCATTTGGACACCTGGAACAATGAGCGCAACAAACAATCTTCAATTTATCATCTTGTCGTAGCTGTAGATTGAAATCTAAAGCCCTTCGCCCCTCACCCACTTCAGCTCCTCTCCTGTTAGTCAAAGCGACCCTTTGAGGTTTATCGGTGATCAACATCGCGTGTCAGTGAACTGCATGTGTTTACCTGCAGCCAGGGTTAATGCCTTCAGCATAACTCTTGTCAGTGCGATATTCATTCAATATAAATGCTATAGATTGCCTATAAAGCACTTATCAGAAGTAAACGGCAAACAACTGTGTAAAACACCTAAAAGAGGTGCATTTACAGAAAATGTACATATGATGCTTTCCATAATGCTGCTTCTGACTGAAGAGTGTCAAGTTGTTTTTATCATTTTTTATACATAAGCGTGATTTTAGATGAACCAGCATTGCTTTAGCCTTTTTTATTTATTTTTAATTGGCCTGTGTGCCTCCAAGAAGCGTATATGCACCTTTTTAAAAAGTGTTACACTCAGCAGGGATCCTAACCTGACCACCTCCTCATCTGCCTCTCTCTGTGCCCTGCCCCTCTTTGCCATCTCTCTTGGCCTCTTTCATTTTCGCTGACGCTCCCTCAAAGCTACATTAAGTCATACCAAGCCCTTGAAGAGCACATCAAAGTGTAAGACCCTGTAAAATCATACAAGCTGAGTGCTTTGCAATAACATTACATATTCTCCTTCCTCCTCTGGCTTCCCTCCGCCAGAGAATCAATTTGTATGCACAAACATGTTAAAAGTCAAACAAACAAAATATGCTTGATTTGTAAATAGGTTGTCATGTTTAGGCTTGTTTTTGCCCCTCCTATTTTACTCACAACGCCAGCTGAACCCCAGAACGCATTGGTGGTATTGTACTGATCATTATATTATGCTTGAATTGCTCAACTTTATGTTTTGTGTATTTATGACAAGACATAATACTTAAAAAGCCTATCCTTGTTCAAGCTGAAAATGTACAGCTTGAGTTTAGCCTCTAAATTCCGAGTTTTTGGCTGCCATTACTGCCAGCTCTCCATTTACCAGATGGAAGTATCACTTTAGCAGAGTACTCCTTGACCATCCTTGAAGTATTGCACGCACACCGACTGTTCCATCACTTACCTAATGTTCTTTGTGCAAACTGTGAATCAAACTTTGTTTGGCTTAAATACGTGCGGCTGTGGCTTCCCCTTTAGCTAAGTATTTGAGAGACTCAAATTTTATTTTCTATTAATAGAAGCTACATTGTTTAAATACAACCAGGAATGTGGGAATTGTGTTTCCGCATCCCATTTGAGCCTCTATTTTCTCTTTTTGATAGCATGAGCGGAAACATATTGATTCTACTTCTAATGTTTTGAAGTTATTGCATATATTGCCTCACCCAGTATTGTAACTATTCTTCATCACATTTTATTAGACGGGATTAGGTGTAAAACATAATACAAATGTAAAACCTGCTCAAATCGGAGAAATGCAAAGTGGGGGACTAAAGCACGTAGCCTACTCTTGGGTTTTATATCTATGAGGGATTTGGTAGAGAAATTGCAGTATATAATATCTTTTATTCCCAGGGGTGCACAGGCGCTCTGCTTTTTACCCTCTTTTCCATTTAAATTATTCACTTTTAATTACTCTTAAATGTTTTTTTTCTAGAATGGATATCTTTACACAAGCTTCATAAGTGATTCATTTTGAGTTAGCACCGCTTGGGGGATGGCACACTTGCATCCATGGTCGAATGTTGGCGTTCAACTGTTGTTCTGTTCATTTATTCTTTGTCTCGCGTTTTTCCATTATTTGTCACTATCTTTCTTCCTTTCCGACTCTCATCTCCTCTATTTACCTCGTGTCGCTTGTGCTCTCTCCGGAGGCCATATGTAATTACTGTCAGAGGGGGACCTGCATAGATCTCACTGACCTTGGACAACAGCAGACACAGCCCACTTCAAACGCAGTAGGGAGAAATGACTCAATGTGTTATATCATTGTTGCCCGGCTACAAGGCGGACAGACGACATAATTAAAATCTTCCTAAATAATGGCTCCACAATGTTAGCTTTTACCATCTCTACAAAAGCACAATATTTCTCTAAGTTGCTTAAATATTATCCAAGTTTGTTATGTGCTATATTTTGCAGTCCTGTCCCAAATGATACTGGTCATTAATTCATGTACCATTGCCTACATTATATTTTCATTCACACATTTTAATGCTACTTTAAACTTTGTTGCTCTGGTTTCCATGGTGTAGATTCTGTACTAATTTAGGTTGTCTCTGTGGCTCAATCTCCTCTGATTATGACTGGTTCAAACACTGTCTTGTACGCTTTCTTGTTTGATACAGTAATACATGAGCACCTCCATGAGAATCTGATTGCTGGAAGGCTTTGTGTTTTGTGGGTCCCACCTCTTTGAAGATATTAAGACTGGGCCTCAGTAACAGAGCCTATTCTGAGCTCTCCTGAAACCTCTGTTGCAGCCCAGTTGGCGGCACCTATATGTGCTTGTTTCCTGGCACCAAGAGCGACTCTTAATGAGTGGAGTCATTCCCCCCAACCAGGTGCCTCTCCAGCCACATTATTCACACTTCTACTTTTTACTCGTAGCAGCTGTTCATCACCTAATGACTCAGGAGCAAGGCAGGAAGCTCTGGCTGCACTGCACACTGGAACTGGTTTCTTTTCAATTCAAAATACATAGCTACAAATTGAAGTCTGTCTTCCCTGGTTTCAATATTTAGATAAGATATTTTGTACCAAAATCCCTGGATCCTCTACCATGTATAATGTATTTGAAATTAATATAGGCTGCTGTTTTATAACTATGCAACATGTTGATCTTAAAGGCAAAATCTTTAGGTTGTTTGACATTTAAAAATGCTATCTCTGCTTTTTTTTGCTGCAACCTGCAGTCTTCCAGTGAATGTGAAATAAGTCCATCAAGGGGTTAATTGACGCTCTACCAGTGTAATGAAAGTACTTTTCTCTAAAGAATTAAAATCATGTCTTGTTGAACATTCTCATTAGACAATGAAGTAATTGGAGTAATTGCAAAATTAACATTACAATGGACTTTAGACAGATATCTTTTAGAAATGGATTGCAGCTAAGCGCTTAATGTAGCAATTGTATTAATGATTATGTTAACTAGCATAATGGGCAATCAAATCAGAGAACAAAAGGTTTCATTCTTACACTTTGTGTCAAAGAATGTAGACTTTCTCAAATTAGGCCAGCACCCAAGAACATTCACAAATCTTATTTTATAGAAGACACGAAACAAGTGACTAGTTCTGAGAGTTCACCTGGTTCTCAATTTCCATTATCTGCTTTCACCACTAGTTTTCTATTTGCCCGTCTGCTTTTACTTCACGTCCAGTATTGGTGTTGATGGCCTGGGCTGTCAAAGCAGAGGCAAATGCTAGCTGTACTGTGTGTACTGCTCCCCGCCTCTATGGCAGATGGAGTATTTAGAGGTCAGAGCGTGCCCGGATGATCTCCCTCCTCCCAAGGCATCCATTATTACATTAGACACGGGCCTTGGCTTCAAAAATGTCAGCTCACCTGTCGGTTTCAGGTGGAGGCCCCTGATTTTGTGCTGAAAATGAGCATCTTCATACATTTGGTTCTGTCCTGGTGCACATGATTTACCATAATGTCAACTTGTGGGTCTATTATGTAGAGCTCAGTGGTTCAGTGTCACTTTTACAACATGAGCCACTTACTGGTCCAAATGGGCTTCTTTTACCAGGGCCATCTCTGTGCCGTCCTAAGGGTATATTTGGACTTCTTTCAATGAAAACAGGGCATTAGCTGTAGTCAATGAGGCTTGTCAGATGCGAGACATGGAATGGCTGCAGAAGTGAGCCACAGCTGCCACCTCTGTTTAGTGATATCCGTAACAATGACAGAAACTGTAAAATGCGGTTTAAATGAATAAAATCACCGGTCTGTCATGGTAGTTCTAATTTCAGGAGGGATGTGTCATGTGTGTACAAGCCTCTAGTGAAATTTAAGTCACATTAGTCAGGCTACACAGGGTCATTTGTTTTTAGTGGCCTCCTCCAGTGCCCACCAGATGCTCCTGGCACTTAAAAAATCATCAATTCACCCGGGGTAGGGAGTAATAATCTTATGTCTTGTCTCGAGACTCTCCCTGTTGCATTGCGTTTTCAGAAACTGTACAAATATTCCAACGTGAGTGCAAGTTTGTGTTGATCAACCACAGGAGCCAATAGACTTATTGTAACAGCAACATGTTCAGCCACTCAGCCCAAAGACGCTCTAAGGGGGCTCTACCTGCTGGACTGTCCTTGGAGCTCTGAGGCTTGCATGTCCTGAAATATAGCCATCCAGCACCCGTGAGAACGAAATGAGCCAAAAATGTATAAATATTTAACAGTCTAAACTAACAGGTGAGCACAAGGCAGAACTGTTTAAATCTCCCAGATGGTCCACCGCACACCATCCCCACCTCCCTGTATTCTTGGTGCACTGTACCAGTGAAAGGACCAAAAATTTCATTTATGACGAAATGGAAGCAGTTTTATTTTTTCGTAGTCATTTGGGTTTGCCCAACTGTCATTTACCATAATATAGACCCTTTTTAGCCCCAGAGTAACAAATCCCCTTAATCTGTACAAGTATTGTCAGTATTTTGCTCTCATATGTTTTTTCCTCCTTTCGCATCCATTCTCTGTGCTGGACATTTTGCTATGTAATTGTATATGATTTACAAACAGCTGCAACAATAATGGTGTATAAACAAATTACAGAATGAGTGAGTGCAAAGACAGAGGAATAAAGAGATGAAGACAGAAATTGGCCGGCATGAGATGCATCAGCGCTTCGGCTGTTTTTTGGATCATTGCTTTGGCTCGCCGTTCAACACAAAATGAGCTCTGATGCTCGACATAGCTTACCCCTTCTGTGCACAAATATTACATTGTTTTGAAGCCAGTTTCAGTTTTGGGTCTGTTTCACCTCAACTGGACTATTTACATTACATTGTTTATCTATCTGGCCTGGTTTCTAAGTTTGGAAATCGTTATGGGCTACTATGTTTTGCATAACAATGTAGGCTTGCTTTTGTTGTGTAAATATATGTAAATATTTCTCATGACTCCACTTTTAGACCTGATATTTTTGTATGATGTACATTCTTTCGTCTAAAAGCCAAATCCTGTCAAATGCACATGTAGTTACCCATTATGATTTGATGTTTTTCCCTAATCTATATCACATTGACCACATAAAAAAAAACTTTTGATTTGGCCAGAAGCACCGGCTTCACTGTATTGTAGCTGAGGGGATGGCACTGTTGCCTCCATGATGAATGGGTCAAATGCAGAGGAGGAATTTACACCAGGAGCTACAACGGCATGTAACGTGGGCAAAGCTGCATACACGTATGTTATATTTAAAAGTGTCAGTTTCAACAGAGACACAAGAGCTGTCTTTGCGATGCGAGTCTGTGTGTGTCCCACCATTTAGAAACCAAACTACTTTTTGTGTTGCTTGCATATTAAATGTTGGTCAGATGAAGTAGGTTTTTAAAAAACTAGACAAATGTTGGTAAGAGAAACTAAACTTTTCATAGAGAAATCTACAAGCCGTGCTTGCATTAATTTAACTACCGTCTACATTTTGACTATTGCCTTCTCCTTTCTTGAGTTGTCCTTGTAAAATTTATGTTTGATGTCGTAAAGTATATTATATTAGTTCCTGGATGCGATGCACGTTGTTTACTTACTGTTGGACGTGTGTCACATTGCTGGTGTAGATTGTCCAACCAATTACTATTAAGAGATTCCTATGCTTCCTATTCACTTATGTGCTTTTATTGCTTTGGTGTAAAATGGGGGATCATAGAGATGCACAGGCAACAGACAGCAACTTTGGGAGAAAAGTCTTTGCAAACCTTTGACATAAAAGTTAAGTAATTATCCTTGTAAAAAGTAAAACAATAGTCCTTGGCAAAAAGGCGTGAAAACACAAAGTGATTAACATATAATTGGAAAGTGACCCTTGTCACGTTGCAGGTGATGAAATAAGAAACAGAATGTTGGAATTAGAAGTGTTATTTGAGATCTGTTCAACTCATGTTTTTGTACCAATTCTTCAGACCATCTGGCTAACAAAATGCACTGGAACATTTGGTGCCTACAACTCCCTAAAACCACTTTCCAATGCGGCTGCTCTTTCACCAAATCCTGTATTAAAACATTTTACATTAATAAAGTTGTATGACCTAAACTGTATCACATATTCATACAAAATGTATAGTCATATATACAGTATAGAATGAGCCACATAAATATATATTAGAAGACATATTAAAGCACACGAAACATGCACTTTTCCACACTTGGATCAGAGCGAGGAACACACTAACTTTTTAATTAGATTAATAAATCACTGAGTGGTCTGACTGTACAAGTGACATTTAACTAACGCTGCACCAAAATGCTCAAGCAAAAAAATGGAGCATGATGTAAGCTGACTTCCTGTGACATGAGAATGTGGATAATTCATCAGAGGTTTCCCAAAAAGTGCTTTCCCTACAAAACACTGACGGTAGTGGTATTTGTATTAAATCCATGTTTCCTTAAGCAATAGGAGTGTTCAGACAGCCCTGCCCCCATGTCCCTGCCCTGACCCTCCTGACGCCATAATCCGGAGCTCTGCTGCCCTTTGCACATCGACCTAATACTTGTTGTTCACAAATGTATCTGAAAAACACCTAACTTTTTGCTTTGCTAGCTTTGTACTTCATTAAAGAAGTTACATTTACTCCATTTTAGAACATTTTAAGTTGTAGATTTAACACTCTTCTGGTTTCCAGTGACGGGACTGGCAAAAAAAGAATTTGTGTATGCTTGTGATTAGATCCAATCCATGGGTTACAGAGTGAAGAAAGATACTTTGTTTTGTCAAATGGTCCTCATAAAGCCATGAAATATACTAACAAAAAACGCACACTAATGTAGACATCATGAATGGCACTTATTTTTGACACATGCTCAAAGCTTCTACATGTGAATTTGTGTGAATTCACAAAGTTGGAGCCAAAACATAAATGCACCCGTTTCCTTAAACATCCTGCATTTATATACAAACCTGTCATCTCACACAAACACCAGGAAGTGCCACTCTAACACTACTCAGTTGACAAGTGCTGCTGATGTGTACAAATCAGCCTGCCACTTAACTGTCGTGGAAGTCGTTGAATTCATCCAGGGAGCACTGAGTCACAAGCCAGTTTCTTCCTCCACATCAACATCCATGTTTTAGCTCCAAGTCTCTCAGAATAGAGCTGCTGCATGGGATGATAATGGCTTGCTTTACAGTAAGCTATACTTCTTCAACAAGGTCAAACTGGCATTAGCAGTGTAGTGCTAACAGGCTAACAGCTACAAAACCACAGATAGGAAAAATAATAATTTGGTCCCCTCAGTTCAAGTTTGTGTTGAAGACGCACTTGTACATATGGGCAAAATGGATGAATATATTGTCTGATTTACTGCAGGCTTTTTGCAGCAGGCTTTCTTATATGAGATGTATTTGTGTGTCAGGGGCCCAGTTGGAGAGTCTAATGGAGACCATGAGAGCAGAGATCGCAGCCCAGCCGCCAGTGGAAGGATCCTACTCTGCACGTAGAGGCGACTACTGCCTGGCCAAGTTTGCTGACGGAGAATGGTATGTTACTTTGCTATCAATAAAAAAATATTGTTAACTAAATGTTTATTTTCTGTGAAGATAAATATATTATATATTGTAATTATCCTTTAGTTGTTTTTCCTATTTTCTCCATTGTTTAAGGCTGTTATCTGAAACCAAAAATCATGCAAATAATTAGCTTTCTGTCACAGATTTATCTATTTTAGAAATTCACACTCTTTGGATCTATATAAGACTATGTTCATGTATATACTATTAAAATGTATAAAATATATTTAACTCCCTCATACACAATATAAATTTTGATTGACATCACACTATAGGATTTCATATTTTCAACTCTTTGAACAATAGTTGATTATTTCATTACATTCAAGAGCTTACTAATGTTGCTAGATTGAGGTCTGCCCGAAAGTCTGTTATAAAAAGCAGCTAATTATGTTCATGTTCGCATTGTTCTGTCTATATCTTTGTATCCTGTGATGCATGTGGACTGTCTACTTGTTTGATTAGGGGCTAATTAGAATTGTGTCGCTTTTCAAGGCCCTTTTACGACACACTGTTAAAGTGAATAAGTCGCTCGCACTTTGTCTGTTGCTCTTTCACTCGCTGTTCTCCGCCGCACTGTTTTATGTCTTCCCGTTAATCACGTATTCAGTTTTAACTTTGTTCTCTTATTCGCTCCCTTTGCCCATGTGGACCTAATTATTTAGCTTTTCTCCTGCCGTCCTTGGTTCTCGGCCAATTTGTCTTTCCCACTCTCATTTGTCCAAAGTCAGACAAGTGATGGTCAGATGAGGAGGCACTTTCCGAATTGAGCACAAAAAAGGTTAACTCTTCTGTTGTTTTTTTATTGCGGCGTGCTAGGTTAGCGTTTATTGGTCATTTCGAACTCGTTTTTGGTTTATGCATTGGTAACATTGCTCAAAATATTGTACATTTATTATCAGCCAGTGCTATTCATAATGTATCTGACACATTTACACTGTCTGAAGCTTTGTGCCTTCAATGAACTATGTTCTAGTCCAATTTATGTAAACTGGAATTATTATGTAATATTCTCATCGCTCAACTGCATCCCACAAACAAATTTAGCACTTTCTAAACTGTCAAGTACCAGTAATCAGTTATGATAGTCCTGTCATACGCATCTTGATCGCATTTTATTCAATTGGTGTCCGGGTTTGCCCTTGTAAACAGCTTTTCTCCCCATAAACACTTGACAAATGCATTTTTGACTCAACTTGGGGTGCACTAAACAAATTAGTTGTAGGGAAAAAAGGGGTCTAAATATCTGCCATTTATTGCAATGAGGCCTCTGTGCAATTTCCAAAGCCCAGCCTACAGTCCGTCCAGATAGATTCGGTGTCCCCTCCTACTCCCCAGTTTGTTCATGGCCTGACACCGCTCTCACCCGATCACAACCGACACATCGTCCAACAGCCGCTCCCGAGGGAAATAAGCATGGAATCATTTACTCATCTTCCCGCTATCTTCTCTCTCTCCTCCTCCTCTCGCTGGCTCTTTCTTTCCCTCACCCTCTCTCTCCATCTGTGTGTGTATGTCGGCCCCAATTGCTCTGGTATCATTACAGGTATCGGGCAAGAGTTGAGAAAGTTGAGTCGCCTTCAAAGGTTCACGTCTTCTACATTGACTATGGCAACGTGAGTATACTGTGTTAAAATTAATGTACAGTCGGATCAAAACAGAAGCGGTATCAAAGTTTTATTTGGGCTAGATCTATAGCCGGAGGGAGCATCTCCGGGGATATTTTTTTGTCTGCTTCTTGCATCTTTTCAGACGGCGCTTGTTTGTTATATTTGGTATTCAAAGGGATCTAACTGGCAACATGTGTCTAAGCGGCTGGAGGTTTCTGGAAAATACAATACAAGCTTGTTTGTTTTCGCTTGTTTTTTTATGCAACTAAGAATCGCTTTTATAGCTTTTTATAGTTCATGATCAAAATAGTGTTCTTTATCTGTGAGGATTCCCGAGTGCAGACACAAACGTTAGGGAATGGCATGCTCATGTGAGTAGCTGTCCTGTGATCCAGTGGACTGGCATTGTGTCTATGAGTGACTGACCTTAAATGGTTATGGCTAAGGTTTGGCTAGCACACAATATGTTTTGGAATGTTGCACAAAGTGTGATTCTCTGAGGCTGCCTTGGCACACGTTATAATGGAGATATGGGACCCTTACACTGATAGAGTTGACTCATTCAGGCCTACACGAATTCTATGTCAGGTCCTATTAGACTGTAATGCTTTTCCAAACTTGACCTGTCAGCACTCGTAGTATAAAATAATATGATCATGATATAATGTTGTGGATCAGCAGGACAATTCTTTTACTATGAAGGCCACATTAACACAGTCGTCAGAAGCTAATATATGGCTTGAATAGGTTTTGATGATCTAGGGATTCCCAGTCTAGACAGTACAGGCCAGTGAACACATTAACCTAAGTTATGAGGGTCATCAGATTGGCTCCGCTACTAATGGTGTTTTTGTCATCTGCCACTCTGCCCATTTACCCAAACACAGCTTTTTCAGACACTTTTTTTAAACATTGAAAAAGTTCTGTTTCGTGCTCTCCGCTGTTTAAAGCAGCCGCACACATGTCGGGCTCTGTGCAGCTGCTCAGTGTTGTGAGATCGATTCCTGACTCTGACAATTTGCTGAATGTCCCCCCTTCTCTCGAGCTCATTTTACACTACATTGTCGTGTCTTATAAAACTGCTAGCACAAAGAAGAAGAGAAGAAATCTGTGCTTCACAATATTTATGTTAAAGCCATAAAATCATAAAGTCACAAAGTTATTATTCCTATGCATCAAAGAGGGTATTTTTAGTATAACTTTCAGGTGTGAAATGGTGATGACAACTGCACTCAGAGATAAGCAAAGGAATATAGATCAATTGTACTTTTACTGCACTCTAATCGCGTACATATGCAACACCAGCAGTAGTTGGGCTTCGTGAAAATCCCCGAGTTAAAATCCTCTTGGCCATCAGCAGTTGCAGTTTTAAATGCTCGTGTCACCAGAGCATCTCTCTGCTTTTGTCATTGGTCTGATCCGACCGCAGTTTGACTTGTGCTTTTATCTGCGCAGTGAAGCAGATGGGGCTTACTGAAAGCGCCCTGTGTACTGCTGCACAAACAGCTGGGGAATGACTTTAAGGTGGTACATACAGGGAAAGCAGTCAGCATTTTGACAGTAAATCAGCAGCTGTCCATTCACAGTATGATTATTCAAATGACATGGGGAAGTGAATCAATGTTTAACTGCTCACTACATACGTTCAGTGTTCCTGAATATAGCAGTTAGCTGTCAACTTCATTCCCGTGCTACCCGTGTGTCTTACTTTGTGTCGTCCTGTGGTCTTTCAGAGGGAGGTCGTGTCCAGCACCCGCCTGGCCGCCATGCCCCCAGCCTTCAGTACCAGGACCTTGCCCGCACAGGCCACAGAGTATGCCTTCGCCTTCCTCCAAGTGCCACAGGATGTAAGTCCACTCTCAAAGCAGCAGATGTGCAGCATAGTAAGAGCTTTTTTTTTTTTTTTTTTACTCCCAACAACAAATTTCTTGAGCTCCAGTCAGTTTTGGAAAATAGAGGCATAAAAACTCGTACTCATATCAGTCTCAAGCTGTCAGACGGGGTTGAGTCTTCATTTCAAGTGTGTAAAATTATGCTCATACATTATGGATGCGGTGCTTGCCAGACAAACCAATGACGAACAGCTCTAGTGATTTGAAATAATTAGCATTCACAGCCAATGGGATGTGTAAAAGGGTAAATTTAACCTTGACACATGAACGCCATAGCAAGAGAATCAGGTATACAGCGAAGTGCATTTAATAGCCAAGCAATAGCATTCTTCTCCCACTGCACCTAATCGTGTGTGTGTGTGTGTGTGTGTGTGTGTGTGTGTGTGTGTGTGTGTGTGTGTGTGTGTGTGTGTGTGTGTGTGTGTGTGTGTGTGTGTGTGTGTGTGTGTGTGTGTGTGTGTGTGTGTGTGTGTGTGTGTGTGTGTGTGTGTGTGTGTGTGTGTGTGTGTGTGTGTGTGTGTGTGTGTGTGTGTGTGTGTGTGTGTGTGTGTGTGTGTGTGTGTGTGTGTGTGTGTGTGTGTGTGTGTGTGTGTGTGTGTGTGTGTGTGTGTGTGTGTGTGTGTGTGTGTGTGTGTGTGTCAGTCAAAGGGTCATCTCATTTGAAGAAAGCTGATTTCTTGCATCCAAAACCGCATGTAAGCGCAGCTCGTGTTTTTAATCTGCGTGATCTCGGCTGACACAGAATTCAATACCTGCTTTAATTACTTTTATCTGGGAAGCTATTAGTTGTATTTGGGGCAGTTAAATGTCCCCACCACTATTTTTTTTGTCAAAGATTTCCTAATAATTAGTGCTACACCTTCACTTTCTTCTTTTTGTTTATATATATATATAGTTATATATATTTTTTCCTGTAATACATACTAAATAAATGTCCCATAGCAAATCACCACTGTGTATTAGTGGGTTATTAATTTAATTTTATGGTTGTTTGGCCCATTGCTGATGTGTACCAGTTTGCCGGCGTTTTGCATGGTGATTAGATTAATTGTTTTACTTGTTTTATTTTATTAGCAGTAAAAGGCAAGGACATAGTGTCCCAATTTCCATCTAGAGTAGAGTCAGTGTGAGCTGACATTGAGTGTCTGCACACACTTTTTTAATTTAACGGAATAATCCTAACTTTTGACAATTGCCTCGGATCTCCAGGGGCCTTCAACATATTATTTAGGTGTAGCTAAATAAGAAGGATCACAACAAGACAATGGGATTATCTATTCAATCTTGGTTTTCCAGTCAAATTGAAGATACCTAGAGATTCTTTTTCAGATTGTTAGTCTGGTGTAACACCATAAAGAATGCATGGAAATAAATGCACTTTTTATTATAGCTTCTGCGTGAGTTATTCTAGAAAGGTTTGTTATGAAGGACACAATGTGCAAATAAGTACTGTTCTGTACATATTGTAATTGGTATTTGTATACCATACTATGTTTTTCCAACATATTTTTTGACTGGCTGGACTCCCATTGGCAGAGTATCAAAGGCTTTGGCTCTGTGGAAGCTCCATGTGTTTGTGCGTTTGTGTGCTGTTCAATATATCTGTGTGTGTGTGTGTGTGCGCTGTCACCTGTCTCATGACTTGGAGTCTCCTGAAGGATGAAGTGGTCCATCTGTTGGTGCGGCCCAGGGGACGCAGGCATCACCTCCGCTTTTGAGCCCCCAGACACGCCAAGCCAAACACACAGGGCAGCAGCACATACAACTTGTACTTTTACTTTTCTCTCTCTCTCTCTCTCTCTCCCACTCTCCCTCTCCGCTGACCGCTTTCATATTTTTCATTCTAATGCTTCAATTCAAACAAGTTGGGACACTGTATGAATAAATTCTGAGTAAAATCATTTAGCTGTGTTACTAAATATAGTACATCGGCTGTTAAAAAAATAGATTACGATCTTACTGGTGTTAATTACCTGAATTTGTTTCAAATCGCCCCGTTTCTTGTTTTGGAAAGGTTTATTGGCCTTGCTCTAGTAATTTGAGGATGTGTTTCTGCCTTAACTTCAAAACAATAATGTATAATGAAAAGATCAAATCCATTATGCCATTATAAATACAATATGGCGTTTTAGATTGGACCATTAGTGACTTCCCATTCTACTTAGTTTCAAACACATTAGTATTTACAATGCTTTTTAACTGTCAGCACTACATCTTCTGCAGTTATTTTTGCACTTGTGAGAGAAGGATTTTATTTGCAGTTCTCAGTTCACTTCCAAAGTTCATGATGAAGTGTCATTTTTACAATAGTTGCTGCTTTGCTCAGAACAGTTTGTTATAAAACACCAACATTGAACTTCTTCAAAAATACACTTTAATTTTCAAACTCAGCCACAGATGATGGCAACAACCCACTCAATTCTAAGTGTAAAAACAGTTACATTTTTGTTCCTTGTTTGGCATTTGGCAGCTTTTAGTGCTTTCTGTCTTTGGTTTTACTACTTTTGTTGTACTCTTGTTGTTTGAAAAGAAAAGTGAATTGTTTTTTTACACAATCATCGGTTATTTTGCTGCATTATGCAACAAAACTTGTTGGCCTTTTCTTACTTATATAATATAGCTAAAAGAGCTGATTTCAACACCTATACCAGGATACTCCCTCCCCACAGTTACCGCTCTATCAGCCACTCTCAAATATAGAATCAAATAGAAAATCTAATTCAAGATCATTTTACATCTACTGTAAATTTGGTCCCAAACACACTATTCTCTTTGTATAAACCAGGTCAGTTTTTCTAGTTATTTGGCCTCACAACGAAAAGTACTGGAAGCATCTTATTAAAGTCGAATGTTCCCAGTTCGTGCTGTGTCCCGCTCCTCTTCCCCCTCGGAGCGCCTCTGACAAGTTTAACCACAGGAAACATGCAGGGGACAAAAAAAAAAAACACCTTAGTTTTGTGGCTCCAACAAGCTCTCCCCTGCCCACACGTGCTAACGCTCACACATACGCATACGTACCCAAGGGCAGCTAGCTCGAAGGGGGT
Source organism: Chaenogobius annularis (assembly GCA_015082035.1). Lineage (NCBI taxonomy): Eukaryota > Metazoa > Chordata > Actinopteri > Gobiiformes > Gobiidae > Chaenogobius > Chaenogobius annularis. The sequence goes on along the minus strand of BJKM01000004.1, from coordinate 28,441 downwards.
TGCTATGGAGACAAGACCAGGGCCAAGAGGAGAGCGGAAAGAGGAGAGAGATGGATGATGACCAGAGAATGATTTTTGTTTTTAAGTATCTTTCTGTCTTTGAAGATGTTGCACCCTCGTTTTTTTTCTCCTGATTCTCCCTTCGGAAGGACGGAAGGTCAGATTACACTGTATCGAGCTTCATCTTCTTCCACAATTTGTTCAATCAAACCCTGGCCTTTAGAGGAGAAGGTTGCTAGTAGCAGAGGGTGCAATAACCAATGGCTGAATATGAGGAGAACAAAAGAAAGCTATGCAGGGAGAGAGTGGGTTAGGCCATTTAGCATTTCCGGAGAACTTCAATCTCTTCAAGTGCTTCAGTGCTGATTTGATTGCCTCACAGCTGGCACATTATGTATAAAGGCCTGGCGTTTTCCTGAATTTATCTTTACCTCCCCTTAACATAATGAAACAATGCATATTTAAGTTGTTTACATCGTCTTTTTGCATTTAACTTTGTATATTATTACACAATTTAGCAATCAGACGCCAATTATCCCCTTCTCCTTTCCGTGTCTAGGAGGATGCCCGGGCGGATGTGGTGGACTGCATTGTGCGGGACATTCACAACACCCAGTGCCTGCTAAATGTGGAATACTCCGGCGTAACCTGCCCTCACGTCACGATACAGTTCGGCGACACCAAGGATGATGTGGGGCTAGGGCTGGTCAAAGAGGGCATGGTGATGGTGGATGTGCGCAAAGAGAAGCACCTGCAGAAGATGGTGAGTGGACTTGGAAACACAGACGTTTCAGTGAAAGCAATAAGCGCTCAATTTTACAGTCGTACTCTATTGATTTGTCTGTTAGGCTATTTTGACAGCTCATTAATCAATGTGGTGCTCCCCAATAGCTGCATTTGACATTTTTGCTTGTATTACACTAAACGCTAGCAAGTATTGTTGTTTGTCCACACTCTTGTCAGTAGAGCACACCTTTTAAATTTTTGTTTCACAGGCTTTTCGGTCAATCCATGACGTATTTGCTCATTTAATATTTCTACTCATTATGATCATTTAACCAGCGCACTCAAAGATAAAGAAAATGAAGCAAATTAATTTCCAAAGCAATTACTGCTACTGCCCACCATTCTTATTAGTCATTCTGCCATTTATTTAAAAATTGAAAAGCAACAAAAGAGTGGGAAAATAATCCACATTACAAAGTACTTCACAATCAAAACTAAATTAATGTTAATTTAAATTGTAGGTCGGGCGAAAGCCAATTGGCATCCATGCATTTGCTCATGGTCTGCTGAGCACCAATAACATCCCATCTCAGGTCCGGGAGGCAGTCGATAAAGCGCCTGCATCACTGTAAGAGTGTTTTGACCCCTGACCTCTGAACTATAATGCACTGTCAGAGTAATGGGCCCTATACCGAACAGACTGTGATTAAGTGATTACGAACTCATTCCACTTATAGGACAAAAGACACTATAGATTTAAGGTTTTGTTTTAGCCAGCTTTTCCTCTTCCTGTGTTCAAGCTTCATAGAGTTCTCGAACGCCTGACATTTTTAACACCTAAATGCCCACACTTAGTCACACTCAATATAAAGAATAGTTAATGGTTTGAGTGTTTTTGGTTAGAAGTGCACTATGTAACTTTGCTAATTGTCTCCCTTGAGATGTTATTGCTCCAACATACCTGCACAACTGAGTTGCCTCTCCATTGATTTAACGGACATTCAGATGTTTAATGCTTTTCTGCGGAACATTCCGGGCAAAGCAATTACATCTCCATGGAGACGAGCACGTTGCAGACCACCCCCCAGGGAAGTTGCACCTTTTTTAAAACGGAGCTCATTTATGTTTTGCTGAGTCCGCTTTCCCTACCTACAGCGTGTTTGTGAAGTCGTTACTGCTTCTGTTTGGGTGCAATAACACAAGCACCTTATGTCGACCACACATTTTTCTTTTCGTTAAAATGTTTAGATGGTTCAATCTCGGTTGACGGTCATGTCTGCATAGTCTGCTGTCCCTCCACTCACTATGACTCATTGTAGACCCACCATTTTAGCTCTCTTCTTTGTTCAGTATTCTCAATGCTAACTTCTTTTATCCATTTTATTTATTTTTTTCCATTTAACTTACACTTGATTTATGGCTCTGGGTATAGATTAGTGGCGATTACGGTTTTCTGATTGGGATAAGTAAAATGCATAATGTAGTAGGCCGTGACCCAGAACGGGCTCTATGGAATTAGAACATTGAGGTACCATGTTAATCATATGCATTATCTCTTACACATGCACATATAGTCTTATTTTTTAAAGCTTGTAATCCTTGCCTGTTTGTAGGTCTTTTATATGTAGTATGCTTTTGTCGATGTTGGTTTATTATTGTTACATGATCCTAAGGCTCTCAAGACAAATGGTGCAATATTTTTAGTGTTGGTTGTGTTTTTCTGTCTGTCTGCTTTCAGACCAAACGGTTTAACAGCTACTCCATGTTGATCATTAGAATGGGTTGTTAGAAAAACAACAGTAATTGCTGTGTTTGGGACGCAGAGAAGTGACTAGGCTGTCAAACATTTGTTCTTAAAAATGAAATATGGCATCAAATAACAGCCTCTGCTGTGAGTAGTTTTAAACATGTCTGGTATAAATATCGAGAACAAAATGATGTATGCTGCTACTGCTTCATTTTTGCGTCTTTGCATATAATCTCACTCATGGTCAATTGTTGCCCTGATAGTGCTGTTGTGACAGATACAGAGTCACTAGAGGTGTGCAGATTATCATTGTTTTGAAGATATGCCCAAAAATAAAAAAGTATAAATTAAATTGTTTATAGTAAGCATGTTGTAAAAATTATGTTTTTATATATTTATATATTTAATGAGGGAAAAGCTTATGGTGTAAACTTCCTTGCAAGGTTATACGTGTTACGTTATAGATTTCTGCACTTTGATTTTAATTTCTCTGGTTCTTAAAGCTCCACTAACACGTTTTAAGACATATTTCAACAGGTTTCTGATTGATATAGTGTCATCTGAATATGGTTTATGGCCTACTCCCAAAGAATATCAAGCTATTCCTTTGTGTCAGTATCACCCACCCACAAGTGTCACTACTAACCCTGTAGGAAAGATGGCTGTTAACAATCTATTGTGCTCTGCTGGTTTGGCCAATGTTTACTGTCAGCCGCAGACAACGACATGGCAAACAAACTTGTGCCGGCTGTCCACATGCTCCCCGTCTCACCCAGTCACCTCTGCTAACTGACAAGAGTGGATGTCTCCAAAGTTCATTAGAGTTACGAGCTAATAATCTCCCATTGCTAATTACAACTCAATTACTTCAAGTGTCTGTCATTTCCTTACCAGTCTAATTATTATCAGCCACCAACAGCGAGGCTGGCTGCAGTATTGAATGAGGTCTAGTTGTAACGAGCTTTATTTAAACAAGAGCCTTTACCAGCGCACACCAGAGTGCAATGGTTATAAAGACTGGCTTTGTTATAAAGGTAATGTAGTGTTTTTGTCAGCAGAAGGCAGATTAACAGCTGTGCTGTTCCTCTACAACAGTGAAACAGGAGTTTTAATTACCCAGCAGTAGCCTCTTGAGAACTGTACTTTTAGTTTCCCTTTTATCTTATTTTCCTAATGTATTTATACTGAGGCCTTGCTTTTTAATGTATGAGTGCTCAGCAGCTCTTTTAAGTCGTGCATAGCATTTAGGGGCCAATATGACAGCCTTTAACTGGACTCTCATGGAATGCCCTTTTTTCCTTTATACTTAAACTGCCTCATGGGTTAGCCATAGTTTGCTTACAGCTATTGCAGATTCCCAGTGTAGTTAATAGTGCAGCTGTCCTATTCTCAGTAATTGTGCTAATGGGGGTTGAAATCATCAATGAAGATAAAATGGCACAATGAGAAGCGTTGGTACAAATGAGGCTGCATGTGTGTAATCCATACAGGAAATCAGGAAGCGACTCTCACACACAGCATCGCCTCCGGGGTTTCATCCATCAAAGTGCGCTGCTGCTGTTTGGTCCACATTCTTTGGCTCAGGAGATGTAGTCTTGTGCCTTCACACTGCTAAGCCACTGGTTTGGACACTGATGATATGTCTCTGGGGAATCGTGCGTTTCTGTTCAGAAGGTTCACTGTAACAAAATGAGGCCTCATGGGCAAACAGGCTTTCTTATCATGTCAGTGCTGTGGCGGTCAGGCGAGAACAGCCATTGTCCTCCCATGTATACGCTTGTTTTTATGTCTTAATATTTCCAAAGGCTTAAAAACAAACCTATAATGCTGTGGATAATCTTTCTGTTGCCTTCACTGTGGCCTAGAAACCTGTAAATGTGTCATCCAGGAAAGGCTTTTAGCGTAACCGGACCACCAATCGAGCGACTTTCAGCCCGCTGCCCTCTCTGTTCAACCCCACTGCCTGTCACGGCCCATCAGGAGCCTCGCAGCTCCAAACACCACAGGGCACACACACGCACACACACACACACACACACACACACACTTAGCATCTGAATTTCACGCGGATACGACGGCATGACCGCTCCCCACCAATGGCTCAATACCTAATTTACAAGTAGAGTTAGGAATGGGCCTTTTTTATGGACACATCCTGCCACCCCTATTGACTACACACAGAGGTGGGTAAAGAGGCCAAAACAGTGTACTCGAGTACAAGAGTAATATTACTTAAAAATATAACTTAAGTGGAAGCAAAGTAGTGGTCCAGAAAAATGACTTGAACCTTGGCCTCACTGCTGGCACATTCCTCTTCCTAACATATCTAAGAAACATGGAAAGCGAAAGGAGTTTACAATTACCATAGGTTGTAATTGTGAACACGAATATTATGTTTGTCATGTAACAGGGTTTTTGCCCTCTTAGGGTATGTCGCATGCTCAGAGCCCACATTAGCTGAATGTCTTTGAACATGACCTACAGTGTTGTGCCATGGACCCCTGCTGCTGGCTTTGTCATCCCACATTCTCAGAGGCTCCTAATCTCCTTTGACAGGCACGCTGTGGGGACCAATGTGCAACATGGTGCAATCCCACTAAGAACCAGTGCACGCAGCACTTTCGCTTTCAGAGATGTTTCTACAGTCAAGGAGAGAATATTGCATGTTGTAGAAGCTTCATTAATTCACAAAATGGGCAACAATACCTTATCTCCAATTGTATGATGGCCAAGGAAGTGGATAGGTCTAGGAAATACCTGGTGTATTATCGATGGATTTTTATATTTTTGTTATTTTTTTCCATTAACAATAGCTGAAAGGAGAGAGAATTGAGTGAGTTAGCTGGAGTTTTTGGAGTTGCTTTAGGCTTTGATGTACATTGTCACTTAAGAAAATGCTGTTGACTTGCACTTTTCTGTAGTTTTTCTGTTTTTGCACAGGATTGCATGTCTCGAACAAGAATTTAGTCTACTACCGTACATTCTTACTGTGATGCTGCTGTTTTCATAGACTTCTGATGAATTCCTTTTCTGTTTTGCTTTTTCTTCTTTTTTTACTATAGGCTTTGTTTAACTGGACAGTGAAGAATAAAATGGGAATGGGAACAGTTAGACATTTAGTAAATTGTGCGAGTCAGGACTCAATCTCACAACACTAAGGCCAGTCACATAGAGCCTTGCATATGTGCTGCTGCTTAGACCACTAAATCAGTTTTAAACCAATGTAATTGTGCCATCATCTGTATATAATTCTTATGCGTTTTCTTCATAATACTGTCAAAAAGAGCAGACCCAGTGCTTTCTTTAGTCACTTTCTTTTCAGTCATGCTCTATCCAAAATCTGGTTAGCATTAGCGTTTTAGCAATGGTGTGAAATCAAAAAGGGGACGCTCACCTACGCACCAGACGCACACAACCTGCCGCAGAGCTGTCCTCGGTCTTCAGAGATCTCACGCTCACACCCCAGTCCCCAGAACACCACCTGGATCTGGGCACGGCTCAGTCCAGCGCATGCGGAAAGACGCGCACCACTCGCCCCAGACAGATTCGCAACTAGCCACACACGCACGCAGATGAGCCAAAACAGCAGAGACACGCCACCTGTCCCTCGGCTCGCCCAAAAGCAGGAATGGTATAAAGATCCCCTGCCTCCATGGAGTCTATTGTAACTAATAATACTTTATTAGCAGTTGAGTGCTAAGAATGAGATCGCAAACAATAACAATAAACACGTTCACAACACTACTTGAAAGACAAAAATCTTGAATTTACAGAAATACATACTGTAGCTATAACTCAAACAAGAACTATGTCTTCCTCGAACACTGTTGCAGCATATTGATTTTGATCATCTTAAACTCTCCAGTCACGATCTTGTCAGTGTGGAAGTTTATCAGAAGTCCAAAATGGCTGAAGAAGTAATCCCTCACACACAGAGCTTTGGGGACAGAACATTCTTTTGGCAGCATTTTAGAGATCCACCACTGTCAACGGCCACTGCTCACCAAACATGGCATCTGTCTGGCATATGGGAGCCCTGTAGGGTCATCCAGACATGTTCACGGTCACCCGCCGCCTTCTGCCACCACAAGTGCCACAGAACACGGCATTCTCTCTCGAGTCATATTAGTCCTACTTTAATCATGTGCCATTCGTTGTTAGCTTTGATTTGGTAGATTTTGTTTGCTTCTTTTGCAGATGAACACAGTTTATTTTCTTGATATTGCTGTATGTCGTGTAGACATGCTTCCCATGCATGAGAAGAATTTTCTTTTGACACAACTTTTCTCCAGATGGGGTTTTGCGTCTGTAAATTAGCTATTATATCTCACTACAGGAGCCCATAGAGAAGACATAATGGCAGCATCCGTTGGGGGAAAGATGGAGCGGGTTGGATATGTCAACTGCACGCTGATTGGCTTTTGGGCTGCGCCACATCTTGTGCTCTAGACAGAGTTGGAGAGATCCAGGAGGCGCCCCTCTGACCGGAGAACAAGAGGGCTCACCCTGAGAGCTGCAGTGTGACAGCTCATCATCTCCACATTGTTCTGTAGTGCTCTCCACTCTCTGCACCGCTCTGTGGCTCTGATGCCAGAGCTTTGGAAAGGCAGCCGTTTATATAGAGGGAATTTGCTGTACGTTGTAGTTAGTGGCTTTCACACAAATGTAATTTTTGTCCTTTGTGTTCCCCTGTTGTGAAATCCACTTGAGGAGATGTGACTCCTTGCTCCCACGTGTTTCTAATTTCTACGTTTAGCTCTGTGAATGCTGAGAGAGAAAATGCAGGGCTCACACTGCTGCAGGCACTCGAGCTTTCCAATAAAGTCCAAATGGCATCACTGGCCTTTTGCGTGTGTGAAATATTGTCTGCTGGTGTCTCCATATGGTGACATCTGCCTGATGAGACTGAGACACCAAAATCAGACACCTTCTAAAAAAAATGTCTCATTTAGTTTGCTATGATGGATGCCTCGTGTAACTACGGTTTCATGTGCATTTGTTTGAACAGAGCAGCTTTAGCTACAGCTCTTCTGTCTGTGGTGCCATGTGCAGTATAGCCATCAAATCAGTCTATCTGCATATGCAGGCACACAGCAATTAAACGCCACCGGACTTTCCAAATGAACAACTTTAACACCACATGTGCTCACTTTTGGAGGCAACTCCACTTCTGTATGAATAGCTTTAAGTATTAACTTTCTTAATTAGGAAAAATGCTTTTCACTTGATCTTTATTATTCTGACAAATGTTTGTTTTACTCATTCTTTCGTGTCATGTAAATGACAACATGACCATAAAAGAATGAGTAGCTCTGGAGGTCAGCTCCCTCCTCCCCCTCCATTAATGGTTCATTCAATGAAGCTAAATGTCTGTTCTACCAGAAATGTTCAATATGTTCTGGACTGCACATTAGCCTTTGTAACACGCCCCACAGTGATCCTTCTGAATGTTTCCTTATGACAGGATTTCCTAAATATTATTTGGCCATCTTGTATATTTTGGCCTGATATTTTTTTAATGATATATATTTTTCTTCTGAACTGTGTTAAGACTCTGTAATGGCTGGTGGAGTGGTAGAAAATCTGCCTCAAGGTCAGTCAATTCCAGGTTCAAACCTCAGAGGAGACAATTGAAACACTGAAATTACAACTAGTGTTTGTAGAAAAGATATGTTCTTTCTCAAAAGAAAGTCATGCACATTTCAAAGATGCTGCAGGTGGCATGATAATAAGCATATACAAAAGGAGTTTTGTTATAAGGGACATATTTGGTAGATGGTCTAGAAGTGTCTCTAGAAATGCATGTTTTACTGAGGCACGAAGGAACCTCCTCAGAGAGCCACTATCAGACCAACCAGTACAAGCTGCTGGTGCACTACATGAGGAGGAGGCTTGGCTTCAGAAGGGCCACATGTGGTGGGGATCTCTCATTATCATACAGTGGAGACCTGGACACACCCTCCAGAAGAAACTAGAAGTATCCTCACATGGTAATGTAGAAAAGTGCCTCAAAAAAATATGTGAAGGAAATCTTACACAGTGCACCTTTAAGTACACCCATTTACGAGCTTTAGAATAAATAAAAATCAATAAGAGTCAGTTGCAAACTTTGGAAACCTATACCTATGGAACTGTACTGAAAAGTGTAGTTTGCGAGCAGGCGCTCACTGGTGGAGCTACCTCTTGTATAGAGAGGCTGGAGTGCACTGAAACGTCTTCTGATCAGGCCCTGACCTTTGCTCTGCTCTGCTCTGAACAGCTCTGTAAGCTCCTGCAGTGACACAGCCACTTGCCAACAGCATGTGTTTTCTTGATCGTGCTGATCTTCAGAGAACACTCTGTTCTCTGCATCTAATGTCACTGGGAGTGTCTGTGTCCTTTACTTAAACTGAAGCTTGGTGGAAAAAGTTTTAATATTAATGGCAGCAGCAGGCAAAAGTGATGTCTCTAGGATTGGAACAGGTTCAAAGTCGGCCCTGATTTTGCTTGATCCTCTAAAACCGGATATGTGATGTGCAGATATGGTATGCTAATCTTTTTTTTTTTTTTTTTATTCTGCCCCAGGTGACAGAGTACCTGAACAGTCAAGAATCTGCAAAGAGTGCCAGGGTAAGCCACTTTTTCCACAGCGTCATCCCGTCTCAACAGTCTGTAGCATCTCTGCCGTGCTTTTGCACAGCTTTAACTATTAACACCAGCATGGTCTTTGAAATACTCTACTCAATTTGTAAAAGAGTTTTTCTTCCTCTCCCTCTTTCTCCTTCTCAAGATGCCACACATTACATTGGCAATCAACATTGTCCCATATGGACTGCTGCCCACAGTCTGTGCGGGTTCATACTGGGGAAATTGGGGGATGTGGATGTGTGCAAAGTATTCAGCTTGGAAGGAGAAGAAGCAGGGTAAAGTGGAGGGGAAACAGTCTTAACACACAATAACACACATTAACACACATTAGCACACAACACATATGGCCTTCAAGAGTCAGAGCCAGTTTGGGGAGCTTTAACCCTGCGACCTGCTAGCTTTTGAACTAACCAGAGAAAACCATGGCAATGCCATCTGAATAAAGGTAGGTTCATTCTTGACGCGTCCACGAGGTCTGCAAGGGTCTGTGCTGCGAAATGTTTTGTCATTTTTGCAGACAGGCTACCTCGCGTTCCATCTGCGCGGACCTGATTTTCCTCTTCGGCGTCAGTGAAAAATGTGTAACTATGCGGACAGTTGGGTGTAGAAATGAGCAGGATTTCTTTGCAGCCAGCTCAGATTTCCACTGTCGACACCGCATGAAGCACGCACAGACTATAATCACTGCCAGCGTCTTCTCAACTGCCCTCAGAGCGTCTAATTTCCGTGTAGAATTTACATGTGGAATTTACATGTGGGAAGTATAATCCAAGCTTTAGTCTACTCAAATTGATGGATATTATGTGGGATTCTTAATGTTACATAAAGCCACAAAATATGATGGGAATGGAGGAATGGTGAGCTGAAACCCTGGAGCTCATGGACATGATTGGATCCTATTTAGTGTACACACATGTAAATGTCAACTCTGGAGTCACCGTTCAGGCGTTTGTATCGCAAGTCAAGTTGGACTAGGCTAATCACAGGTATACTCTCTGCTCCCGGTGGCAGCTCACAACAACTAGCAAGGAAAAAAAACTCCAGTGTGCGAGACGGAAAATGGCAATGCATACATGGAGCTCCATTCATCCTAATAACAAGCGCTAATTACCATAGTCGCTAATTAGCCATGAATCACAGCATTAACAGCTGAGCTGTGTGCTTCTGAGCGCCAAAAAGAAGGCTCCCACACAGGCCCTCCTTGTACAATCACACACCGCTCAGATGCTTACTTTCTTTCACATTCAAATCAGCACCACCTTAGTGGCACACACGGTGCCAAGAGCGTCGTGATGAAAGCGGCATTTAGCAGGAAATGTATGATGGTTTATGAGGCGACGCAGTGTGTGAAAGGATGGAATGGGAGTAGTAATGGACTGGGTGGCATTTGAGGCAGTGTGAGCCTGCAGCTTGGATGGGCAAGCACAAAGAGTGCGACCAAATGGAGCCAATGACGATGTGGCCGCCTTCATTCAGCTCTGGAAATCCATACATTTACTCTGCTCTTTTTTTTTTACTTTGCTTTTCTTCTTAGGCCTTCCTTTTTGCCATTGTGTTTTAAATACTTTCCTTTTGCTCTGCAGCTCAACATTTGGCGTTATGGAGACTTCCGTGCAGATGATGCTGATGAGTTTGGTTACCGCCGTTAATGGAATCTTAAAGGGAAAATCATCCAGTCAACATCATTCCAAAGACCAACATGGACAAAAATTATGAGAATCTTAACCACATTCTCTCACTTTTTAATATTTCAAATTCAGTCCTCCTGTACTTGCGCCGTCTTTTTTCCTAATGTTAAAAAAAAATGAACACACAGGAAAATGGTTATTCTTGATCTTGTTTTCTCTATATAGCCACTGCCAGCTTCATCAGTCTGCAGTTTTGCCAATCTTTGTCATTTGCCATGTTATGTTTCAGCAGACTTCCTGTGACATACTCTGGTGTTGATACGGTCATGTTTTGTGCTCTTTTAATCTCTGCTTTCCACTGTACAGTGAGGGACCGTCTCTTAAGAAAACAATGCTTCCCTGAAAATGACTTGTAAATGTCCGGATAATATGTCCAGAAGTGTAAATGGATTATTTTACAAAAGTAGCTGCAGCCACACAGACTTTATTTTTGTCACTGGTGCATATCTGTGAGATGATGACAACATTTGCAGATGTTTTGTGAGGAGTGTTGTTTGTTTATCACGGTCCCATTTTTATGCCCCGTAACTATGGACGCCATCAATTGGCAATTATCTCAATATCTCAAGCAAAGTTTACATTCTAATGTTATCATGTCTTTGGCAGTCTCTCGCCTGTCTCTATGCCATAGCAAAAACAGTGTTTGAATTTGTTTCCTTATAATGGACCTTTGCATTCTATTAAAATCTGCTAAATAAAAATAAGCAAATGAAATGCTTGTGTCCCTTTTTTATTATTTCACACAAATACAGCTGCTAATTTAACTTGAGGGGATATTGTGCGGTGTTTTTGTTTTTAACAGGACATTTCCCAAAAGGACTGCTTGTAACTTCAGTCAAGTTGTAAGTGTTTTTTAATTTTCTACAATTATGTTTAAACATGACTGAAGTGAGTACCATTACATGAACATTGGATTAGCAAAGTGTGTTGTGCTCAAAGCTGTGTTACATTTTGAACATGTATATTTCAAAAAGAAGTGCTTGCACTCACATGATGACACAACTTATGTTCTGGGTCATATTCTTAATTTCTATTTAATCACTGTAGCCGTACCCAGAAGGCAGTTAAAACCTGCTATGTAATGTACTGCCTATAAACATTTAATGGGCCTTGTCTTATAAATAAATGCTGGTTCCACATTAAGAGACCATAAGAGCTTTGCCAAATCTGACACAAAGAGCTGGAGGATTTCCTTATCTCATTAGTTGTATGCAGTGTTTGGAAGTAACTACCAAATACACATTCAGACGGCTAATTCTGAGTAATTGTATTCCTGTACTGTTACTCCTTCATTAGGAGATATTCAAAATGCAATTACTTTGATCAAATCAAAGGAATACATTACAGATCTTCAAACTGTGTCATTGGTTAAAAAAATAGAAAACACTGCACTCTTGAATGCATATGCAATTTTCAAAAATACAGATCTGTGATAAATAAATATGTAATAAGTGGTGCATCAAGCAAAGTTGTTTTGTAGGTATCATAATGCAAGTCGATGTGAAAGTATTTAGAATACAGTACACTGATTGAACCATGTGAAGGACTGCACTAACCACCTTCATGAAAATACTTGATCTAAGAAATGTTTCACCTACAAGAGGGACTAAAACATATTTACAATACTTTAATGACAATTGGAACGGCCCTTTTTTTTTTTTGAGAAACACTGCAGCTGCACATAGGAACACTTGTTTTCCTCTTGAAATTAAACCCTTCAAAATCATGTCCAGAGGTTGTTGTTGCAAATCGCCCTGAAAGAGAGCGACCAACACTGAAATGGAGCTGCTTAACATTCAAAGAGTGTTTGAAAACGGGCTTCCACCTCCCAGATATGTTTTTCAATTAGACATGGAAGCGGTTTGTTGTTTGCTGTGCGCCTGATAGATGACACACAGTGGGTTTGGCCTGATTACAGACCCAACCAGACCACAGGCAACGGGATTACTAATCACAAATCAAACTTCCAGTATGTCTGAAATGAGGTTGACATTGGACGAGCAGGGTTTTTTGTTTTTTTACTATGACTATAAATAAATAAAAATTATGGATTGTTGCATAGTTGAGCATTAAACCTTTCTCTCTGGAGGCGAGCAGGTGACACTACTAGGCCAAGATCAGATCTGTGGAGAGGCGAACTCCGCTCACCGTAAGAATAAAATTTTCACGGCTATAAAGACGCACACTTGAAAAGAGACGCAATATATGTTTAATGCCATACTGTGGAACATTCCAGGCAAGCTAGTTTGAGCCCCGTTTTGTCGAGGTGTAGACTTTGAATGGTTCTGTTAGTCCTGGTTGAATCGAGGTTTACTACCGTTTATAATGGTTAAAATCATGACTGTGAAGAGTTACACAAGGAAAAACGTGGACTTACAGCGAATGCCTTTCTTAATTCCAGGTGCCAAACAGCAGTCAGAAGCCTCCAAATCAAAGATGGCCAGAGCAATTTATCACTGGTGTTCATGTCCAATTACCAGAGGTGGGATGAGAAATATACTCTAAGGGCAATTAAGAATCCTGTCTGCGCTGTCAGCTCAGTCATGGGCTGAGCAGACGACTTTGTCTTTGCCATGCACGTCCTGACTATTCATCCTCTCCCCCATTTCCTCTCCTTTTCCTTGGGACATTACTCACCATGTTTTACCAGAGCTGAACACAGGGCTGGTTTCACATTATGAACAATGACAAGAGAATTACACAAATTAGTCATTCTTTGGGGCACCTATCATTTGGAAATCATATTTCTTTACCTGGAATGTTCCATGGTGTAAGGCATTTAAATGTATCTTTAGTCCATTGCACAAAACAACCTTGAAAAGCAGGTATTCTATTGTAACTTGTCCTGGTGGGACCACTGTATGCGCTGGTTGCACATTAAAGGATTTTTAGCCATAAAATTATTATGGCATGTGTGTGCTGCCAATCCAGAACAAATATTGATATGGTTTAACATCTGTGGGTCATAAGTTTAAATACTTTTTTGGTGAATCTCCCACAGAGTAAAGGCCGCTTCCCTCCATCTGAAATCATGACCACATCAAATTTTATCAGCAAAAACAGGTGGTTATAATGTTTTGTCTGATCTGGCATACTGTATTTCCTCGGAATGATTTGAAGAGCTTGACTTGTGAGTGGAGCCTTCTGGTTTCATGTGTTCTGTTTATAAAGCTGTCTTTGCTGAAACAACGCCCAGCAGACGCAGCAGCAGATCACACAAATGCTGACAACGAATAGTTTGCAAGAAATGGTGATTATTTGGTGCTTTCTTATGCAAAGGAGGCAGCCAAATCCAAAAATTTGTCAACAGGATTGAAGCCATGAAACGCAACGCCATAGTTTGATATTTGTCAAAGAACTTACAAGTCTACCCCTCCACATCTGCTACCACTGCCCCAAATGCATCGGTTTCAAAACTCAATGGTTTGAAATGGCACTAAACGCAACAGCTGGGAAATGTCATTTTTTTTTCCAGATGAACCTGAGGTTTAATTCCCGCCAAGGAGAAAATGAAACCTCTCAATAATTCACAAAGCTGAGAAGAAAGAGCGGAAACGCTTTTAAACTGGATCACGGGTTGAGTTTCACCGACATGCCCGCTAGATTTGCTGTGAAGTGCAGTGTAAGGGAACGCATCACTAGACATAAACATGCCGCGCTCTTTTGTTCTCAGGAGTACATCAGGTCTTCTTAGCTCTTTATAAAGCAGATTTCTAGTTTAAAGGTTGCAAAACTTTTCTCATCAAAACACCTATTTAAAGGTGCTTTATATGTAACTTTTCTGAAAGGGGGGTCTGCCAACTTGTCTCAATGGAGTGTCTCATTGTACACAATAAAGTTAAAGTCTTGCAGTTATTTAAAAACATGAAAAACTGAGCTAGTTCATTTTAAACAGTTTGCAGCGGTCCAAGCTATTCCTCACATTGTAATGCATTCTTGGTATCCAATTAGTCACAGCAATGAGCTTATAAGATCGTGTCATAACTCTCATAGTTTGGGTGTCATGCCACTGCAAACAACTAGCATCCTAACAGCACAAAAACTCTTAAGTAAATGCAGACAGCACACAGTAAGATAATTTTGATCCCAACAGCTGCTTTTAACAGTATATCTGTACTGGGGAAGAACAAAATGTTGCTTGATTACATTAACATTTGGAAGTAAAATCAACACATTTTAATTCAATCTATAGTCCAAAAATACACAATTTCACATTGTGACATCCCTACTGTGGAATATTCTACTCAAAGCAGTAACATCTCCATGGAGACAAGCAGGTGGCAGACCCCCCACCAGAAAAGTTACATAGTGCACCTTTAATTAACTGATTAAATTAACACCTTTAATTAACTAATTATAAGCAGGAATGATGTTGATTTATTGCCAGAGCCAGACCAACATCACATGATCTCTCTGGGTGGAGTCTGCATGTCCTTCCTTCGTTATTGTGGGTTCTTTCCGGGTTTTCAGGCTTGTGTCAGGGAAATTGCCAACTCTAAAAGTCAAGGCAAGGCAAGTTTATGTGTAGAGCACATTTCGTACACAAGGCAATTCAAAGTGCTTCACACAACAGGAACAAAATGCATTTGAATCACAGACAGGACAGAGATCACAAAACCTTAATTTCTATTAATTAAATCTAACAATTTTGCAGACATGAATCGTACATTTTGTCCGTGCTTAGTGATCTGCCAAATGGAAAACCAATCTATTGGACCACACTGGCAGACACTCCAGACACTCTGTCCCATATGTATTTGACATTGCCAGCATAACAGATGTTTCTGGGATGGGTACATCGGTTTTAGATTGATTCTTTCCCATGTTTGATCCCTAGACGTCAGCGCGCTATCTGCCTCGGCACACGTCTGTACAGATCGTATGTATCTTTTACGACGACTATCTCGTCGACGCCTCCACCTTATGTGTGGTGCTTTTGTATCTTTAACGACGGACCCGGTCTCGTCTGCCCCCTCCCTAGATTTAGCTTTCGCTAAACTAATTGTCCCAGACAAAACTCGACCAAAGCTTTTAGTATTAAAACTCGCTCTTGATCAGTGGGTAGGTGCGCCAGGCTCTTCCTGGACTTTTTAGTAGCCTTAATGCCGACTGACAATCTAACCAGCGTGTGTTCTAACCCTCAGAAATGAATGTGAGAGTGAATGGTTGACTCTGTGTCTACGTCTCTGTGTTGACGAGCTGCGCCCTGTGCAGGGTGTACCCCACCTAAGGCCCAAAGTCAATGGGATAGGCTCCAGTCACCCATGACCCCTAATGGGAACAAGCGGATGAAAATCAATGAATGACTGAAAAAAAAAAAAAAGGAATAATGTGCTCTATCTTACAAATGCAGACAAAGTTAGTTTAATCTATTTGTGTTGATTTATTGCTTATGGTCCTTAATTGCTTGCCTTTCCCTAAAAATAAATGTATGCGTCTCAGTTTTTCTTATCTCTTTGTAACATGCGTTCACATTTCTCCCTCCTTGCTCTGTCTGAGTACTTCCCTACAGCCCTGCAGCCAGACCAACACAGGCAAATATGCACGCCAGGACCAATTCATTAGCTCTCCACAGCATGGAAACGACCCCTTCCAACTCTGATATATTCAACAGATGTACCATAAATGGTGATTGGTGAGCACCTAATATCATTCTGTTATTTTTAGTCAAGTGTTCCAGACAGAGTGGTCCCCATGAGCTCTAAAGCCTGTGTTGGGAAGGGCATCTGCTTTGTAGAACTTGGAGGTCAAAGCTAACCTTTAATGTACAGCATAAAAAGACCGGCACATCAAAAGCAGAACAAAGCTCAAATCCAGTTTCTGTAATGTTAGTGGTAGACTAACACACTCCTTCTTGTTAGATCTAGATTTTGACGCACACAGCATAGCATTCAGAATTGAGCTCATTACGGTTTATTGTTTTTTTTTTGCTCAATGAATTGTAGTGTACGTAGTTGTTGACATCAAGGTGAGGAGTCCGCCACCTGCTTGAGATGCAATTTCTTTTTAAACATTTCTAAAGAAAGCTAAATAAATCAATAAAAATACTCCACAATAAATCATAAAATTACGTGATCTTTAAGAAACTATTAGCTTATCCGGCATGTCATCAGGATGTGCAGTTATCCTTCCTCCTGTATTGCCTGTGTAGCCTGAAAGTGCATGCAGGAGCTGAACACTCCCCTCCTGAGTGACTCTGTATTTGCCCGCTACGGCACACACAGCACATATGTGTCTAATAAAACGCATCACAGAGATCTGAGGAGACACAGGCACTTGAGTGGATTTAAGCACTCTGCTGTATCACCGCGCTCACACTGCATACATCCTTAGAGCCATCTTTTCTTTCAATCTTTTTCCATGTTTAGATAAGCAACCAAGAGGTCTTTCCATATATATATATGCAGAAATGGCAAGTAAATATAAAAGGCCAGCGAGGTAGTTTGAGGAAGTTTTGTAGAATTAATCTTGACTTTTCCTTTAATAGTTTGAATACCTCTATTTTAGAAGCTATTTATTTAGACCAAAGAAAAATTCAGACCATTATGTACTTTTTGGAGAAAGTGGCAGATATAAATAATAACTTTCCTTTTCCCTATTCTTAGTGATTGTGAGGATGATGTGTAGACGTACACAATTCAAAACAAAAACTATATTAAAACAATTATTAGGCTGGAACTGAACTTCCAAAGTGTCTTTCCTTCAAGTCTACAGTTATGTAGATAGGAGCATGGTCCATTGAGTCCATTGAGCATACATCTGCCTGAGTGATTTTTTTAATCTGTTTTTATTGAAGATAAAAAAAATTGTCTAATCTGGAGTCGATTGTATGTGGATTAGAAAAATGGTTATACTTGCATGCACTGGTGTCAATCATTCTTCATTAATTTATGGAATTTCTGATTTAGTGTTCCTCCAGTGCTCCATGAGTTTGACACGACTGATGTAGGTTCAATGCAAACAATTCCAATCAATGCCACAAATTAGGGTTCCCTCAGAGTGGTTTGCAACCTGGTTTATGATATTAGTATCGAAGATATCCCACCCTGGTGGAGTATACACATTTAATAGAGTAAAAACATTTCCATGAAGAATTCCTTTAATCAGTACTTTGTTCAAAAGCTATTTGTTTCGAAATCAATATTGCAACTCCCGTCCTGTGTAAGCCTCCGTATAATGAATAGTAAGATTTTGTTCTAACAAAATTATAATTATAATTATTATTATAAAATATTTTTTTTTTAAGTTCAATGTTGCTTAAATGTGTTCCTTGTCAGCTTTTTCTTTTCTAATTTGTATTAATATTTCTGATCGCTTGATTGGGTTCAATGTGCCGTTAACACTAAAATATGCTACTTGTAACAGTTCCGATGCCATTGGGTTGTTTGTATTTATTTTGCAATTGATTTTTCTGAAGTCCATTTCACATTGCCAAAGTTGGGTCGATGACAGCAAATGCTGCAAGGCTGGTTTTTCTGCCCAGAGACAGCAGGGGGTGTCAACAGACACTTCAAATGTCCTGAAAATACATATTCAACAATCACGAGGACTCACAAAAATGTTCAAGCTGAACATTTTACTGAGTTCTGATTTAATGGTGGATTGCTTTTCCTTAGCATGGGCCCGGCTCGCAGGAGTCTGCTACGTGAGCAGCTGACGTCACAAAAATATAAAATGCGATTTCCCAAGTAAAAGTTTAAGTATAACAGTAGCAGGGTAAGTTTGTAGACAAAACCATTATATGGCTTGGTCAAAATAGTGTTTGTGAAATGTACTCTTAGAAGTGCAAAAAATAGTGAACAAAAGAGAGGTAATCCTTTGATGACTTAGGAAGTGCCTGCAGACACTCACTGCCCTTGGGGTGGTGGAAAACCCTCTTTTATAGCTCCCCAAATCAATTAACAAACAGAAAATAAAATTTCTTTACCAATAGAAATATATTACTTTCACAATTAATGAAAAAAAAAAAATCACAAATACTACAGCAAACAACATTTTCACAATAACAGTTTGTGTGTAGAATAATAATAAATTATGTTTACCCAAAAATGGGAAATCATGTGACGTGACCACATATGGCATCTTTGTGTGACGCAATATATTGCAAAAGTTTGCGGCGCTCGGGTTGGATCTGGGTCCGACTGAAGTCTGAGCAAGTTTGTGAATGGGAGAAACAGTGTGCACCCGCGACTGCTATACGGTACAAGTGTGTGCATGTGTCAACGCCATCAGTCTTCCCGCATTGCCTGACGGAGCTACTCCATCACAATTACACAAAAAATCTACTTCAGTACATTTTTAGTTTAGAATAAAAGGGTATTTCTACACAAAGGTGAATTCAAATTAATGTTTTAATTTTTCTAGTGGATTATATTCAGTTTAGTTCGAAATGTAATGCAGAAGAAACTAAGTACCTGATAGATACCGGCTCTCAAATGTGGCAAAGTAAAAAGGTAAAAATGACTCTGAATTTACTTTTACTTTTCATTTCCTTACTTTCTACTACTTCTGCTACTTTGCCAGTAATTTATTGATTCCTTTTTCACTTTAGTAATTCAAGGAAAGTAAGTGATTTTGCTTTCCAAATAGCACAACAAACAACTCAAATAAATGTCATGAATTCAATTGTCAAATTTTATGACATAAGAAATTATCATTTGCATCAATTCAATTTTGTAGGGGGGTCTTGAGTTGTTCTCAACATCATAATAATGCCTTACACTTGTGCTGCCCTTTCAGGCTTGTTGAAGCCTCTCTACACTACACTGTTATCCTTATTCTTTCATCCCATACTCAGTGGAGATAATCTACTGGGTCGGATTGACAGAAGCAAGGCTGCCAATCTGCACCATCGGCCCCTCCAAATACCACCAACCATTCACACTCACACCTCTTTCGAACTAGGCAATGAGGGTTGTCTTGTATAAGGACACGACAGAACCACTTAGCTATTTTGGGGGTCTTGGCCTGAAAAGTTTCAAACTCCTACTCTAATTGACCCCCACTCTGTCAATGTTCTATGAGACTGTTGGCATCCAAGCGTCGTGTTTTGATTCAGTTAAAGTGTGTATGACAGGCTAGACTACACATTTCACTGGATTATTCAACTATTGAACATAACTATTTAAGATTTTGCCACATTTTTAGCCGTTTCACAATCTTGGTGATGTTTATAATGTTCCGGTTGGACATAAGCAGCAGATGTAATACATAGACGTAATTCCACAACTGTTACCTAGCAACCTTATTGAAAATGAGGACCAACATTCATTTAAATTACACAATAGGTGCGATCAAAATAAGAAAAATGATTGATAACACCTTTATTTTGTTAAATAATTGTTTAAACTGTAATTATTATTATTATTTTTAAATTAAATGTCACTTATTGACAATTAACATAGACAGGGATTCTGTTTTAGAACTCAGCTCTTATTCCCTTTTTGTTTTTTTTTCTCTCTCGTCACAAACTGACACTTATGACACTATGATGAATATTTATCACATCAAACTGAGTAATAATTAGAAAAACATGAGAACCTGTCATTTGCACTTCAAATTATAGTCTTCAATCACCCACAAAAACTTCTAGCAGGCAAATCCCAATGGACAAACTATCATCATGAATCATATTAGCATTAATTTACCTGTTCTCGTAATACTTATTCAATCCGCCTGACACATACAGTAGGCTGGTCATATGTCACAGCCCATGCATTCCACTGTTCACTATACAGATGGAAAAAGCACTGTCCCTTAACAATTACCACATAAAGGCTTGTGGCTGCTACTGCTGATCCTTATCAATAAAATATTTTAATTAAACTGTCTTAAATAATGGAGATTCAAACCCATAATTCTTGCAGGAGGTGCCTTTTCAATCTCATCGGTGTAATTCGACCGAGCCATCTGTGGACCTCTATATGACACCTTTTATATTTGAACATCCCTGCTCCCATAATGTTAATAAAGAGGCTGTATTAGACATAACTGCTGCGGCCCGCTCCTCTGTTAATGCTCCCTCTGGACTAACATTGACCACCGGCGGACACCCTCCTCAATATCTGTCCTACTGCGTAACACTCATCATATTTAAATTCCCTCGTAAGCACACCACATCCATTTATTAGACAGCGTGGCTCGTTGGCTTGGCTGCTCATAAGTCTAGTTCAGTGGGCTTTTAGTATATGTTATGGTCAAAGAACAGTTAAGATAGGATCAGAGTCATCCAGATAATGATATTCAGCATTGTGATCCTGGTTTAGCAACTTTTTGGTTTGAATTTCACTTTCCATCAAATAAGACAGTGGTATAGAAGCTCATTTACCTGACATGCTTATTTTTCTTTATATTGCCCACCAAATCTAAGAGTAGCTCTTTTGTGTGTGTTTTACTGTCCATTTTCTCTCACTTCTACCAGAGACTTCAATGCAAAGATTAACATGCCGTTCCCATTCTTTAGGCAATGTAATCCTGCATTAACACAGCCCATATAATCACTTATAATAGCATTAACAGTCTTACAGTAGACTACGGATCGTGATGACATTATTGTAACAGACTTTTAATAGAGCATTTGATTTCATAGTTTGTTTCAGAAAGTTGTTTCTTTTTCTTTTTTTCCATTTAAGATTTTTTTTTTTTTTAATTTCTGAACATAAAACACAAAAAACAAAACCAAACAAAACAAGACCAGAGAGAGAAAGAAAAGGTACCCTACAAATCCATCAAAACTAAAACACAAATGAACCCCACTTTGTCTGTCAAATTTGTCCATTTTCCGATTGAGTCCGAATGTGATTTTTTCTATTTGTCGAATGTCCATTATAATGTCAGTCCAGTCCTTAATAGTCGGTGTGTTTTGTGTCATCCATTTTTTTGTGAGTGCCTTTTTCACTGCAGCCAGAAGGATGCTTCAGAGATAACCGCCAATTGTGTCCATGGCAGGAGTCCTGAGGCCCAAATACATAGCTCTGAAATCCAGTGGGATGGTCATGTCATAAATTGTGTGCAAGGCGTTGTTGATCTCAATCCAAAACTTATGATAGTGATTTGCTGCCACATCCTCTCCAACATTCTGCATTTCCCTGTGAGTAATGTGCACTTTGACATGGGGTTATAAAGAAGCGAGACACATTTTTCCAACAGAATTCCCTCTAGACATGTGACTTCGTGGTTCTCCACAGAGATGTACACACACTTTCCCACTCATCGTCAGCCAGAACAAAGTGACCCTCTCTTTCCCATTTACCCTTAATGTAATCAGTAGAGTGAGTGCCCAAATTGTTAATACATTTGTACAGTTTAGATATTACTCCCCTTGAAAGTTCAGATTTGTATGCTTTAATAAATATTTCGGTCAAAGGGCTATGATGGTCATCATTCTTTTTGGTTTCTTGGTTATAATAACTCCTTGTTTGTAAGTAGCTATAAAAGTCCAGTTTCTCTAAGTCAAAGGATTCTTTCAACTCATCAAAGCTCTTCACCATCACCATGTGACCACAACCCGAACTCACATGCCCCACGCTGGTGGCTCCATCCTCCGTACTGTTCATTTCTGTGTTCTTCATCTTCCTTAAGAGTGCCTCTGCTTCTCCTGGTGTTCTGAGCACATGCGTTTTACCTTCAAAAGTCACCAGAAGAGTCGCAGGGAAAGAGAATCCATGTCTCAGCTTTCTCTTCCTGAGCTCCTCACAGATGTGGTGGAAATTTTGCCGTTTTTGGCGAACCTCGTATGGGCTCGCATGGGCTATATCTGGAGCGAAGAAGACACGCTTGCCTTTGTACTGGAGGTCTCCTTTAACCCTTGCAGCCTTCAGGACACGTTCCTTCACACGGTTGTTGAGAACCTCATAATCAGGCCGCATGGTTTATCAGCTGCTGGTCTTGGTTTCACCCAGGCGATGTGCTCTTTTGGTTGTGATGTGTGGGACTTCAACTCCTGAGTTATTAAGGAGCTCTGGTATGATTTTTTCCAGGAAGCCTTCGTTTTGGTCCCATCAGCCTTACCGGACTTGTGTCTTCCTTGTTTACTCATCCCTCGTCTTTGTTCTTTGGGATTGGGTGGGTCTAACGATGATTTTAACACCAATTTTTGCAGCAGTGGAGTGAAGTGCGTCCACTCAGTGCGTCACCATGACCGGAAGCCTCAGAAAACGTTTCATGTTCTCTGTGGAATTTCGAAACTCAAAATAGTGCAGTTTAACTGTTAGTAAACTGGCGAAACACTTTTGCCGTTTGACCTGAGGCAATCAATTCTGGCGCCACACATGTTGCCAAAGGCCTTCGTCCACCAAAGCCGATCTGAAATGTATGAACTCAAGTGTGGGAGGATTTTCTGATCAAAACCCAACTCACAATCTATTTGATAGCTTTTCAGAAACTGTCCATTTATAACAAATATTTATGCAACAGAAATTTGGCCCAAAGTAGCATTCGTTTCTGACCAGCCTTTCCAAGAATACAAGCAGTGAGTTCTGAAGGAGCGCTGCTGCAGAATAATACTTTGGGAACACATTTTTGGAGTGTGTGTGTTACATTGGATCCCAGTCAGTTCTGACTGAAAACAGGAATAAAACTAGTGGTAAATTAACGTCCTCGGTGTAATTTTGAGTTTGAAGTCAAATATTTATTTATTTATATCTCAAACAAGCAATGGCTTCAAGTGGTGCCATTATTAAACTCCAAATCCATGATTGTTGAAAGCACTTCAAACCATTAGATGAATAAAGCAAGTTTTTGGAGTCAATCTCTATCAATTAAGATTTAACATTTGTGGAATATAAATTTCAATATTTCTTGCAAAGTGTATCTCCCATAGTTATAAAAGCCCCATTCACACATTCAGCCTTACCTGAGAATTTACCAGGCATTTTGCAATTTCCTTGGTAAATTGCCAGGCAATTGCTTTATTAAATTGCCCAATTTACCAGATTGGTAAATTGCCAGATTAAAAATTCAACGAAGTTGTATGTATGAATAACGCCAGAAAATTGCCAGTACCACTGCTTTCTTTGGTTACACGAGCTTGGTTTCCCAGGTTACACTGTGTAAGTACCATTTACATTTAATTGAAATGATGTAGCACATCACTGTGGTGATAATGCAGACAAATGCCAAAAGTGTGAACAGAGCAAACCTGGCAATGTTCTGGGACAGAAACATGTGTGAGCAAGGATCAGAGCTGTGTGTTCTGAGACAGGCCTCTACTCTGGCAGTGTTCAAATCTAAACTAAAAACTGTTTTGTTTGGCTGTGCATATGACTGAAATGCTTCTCTTCTCTTTTATGTCTTGAACTAAGATTTTGTGATTGCTGCCATGTCTTTGTGATTTTAATGCATTTTTTCCTGTTGTGTGAAGCACTTTGAATTGCCTTGTGTACGAATTGTGCTCTACAAATAAACTTGCCTTGCCATTCTGCACATGGCAATGGAAACTGTGTGTGAATGCCCTCCATTATCAAATTCTAGAATTTGAATGTAACCCATCCAATCATGCACCAGTGCCCTCTCAATTAATACATTAAAACACAATATTACATTTTTTGAACAAATAAAGTCCCCAAAATCTCACCAATAAACAGGAAGCTGCATAAAACAAAAAACACAATTGACTACTCCTGCAACCTTTTCTTATGGGTCTTATCACCATGAGAATGTTCCACACTATGGCATTAAACACATAAACATATCTATCAAGCGCTTATTCAGTTACATTTTTTATTGCTGTAACTTGAACCTGCTTGTCTCCATGAAGAACGATAAGTTTAGTGCCATGCTGTGGATCATTCTATGCCCAGCAATAACATCTTCATGGAGACAAGAAGCCAGATCCTCCTCCAGAAAAATTACATAGTGCACCTTTAAGTTGTTGATGAATGATTATATGATGGCAGAGTAATCAAGTCTACCACTGACCAACAACAAAACAGGTGTTAGATTGCTGCATTTGGCACGATTGTTCTGTGTGCTGATTGTTCTCCCTGTGTCTGGGTGAGATTGCTTGGGTTTTCTATCAACATGCACAAAAGCCTAATCCTGTATTGCCTAATCTCCTGACTATTGATCAGGAGAAGGGCCCTAGGCCCTCATAGACTGCATCAGTGACAACAAATGAAAAGGCCAGTGAAATCTTTGATAGTGTTTTTCTACCATCACTGGTGTGTAAGTGATTTTTATAATCAGGAGCCATTTGTCACAAAGCCCTAAACTTGCTTCACTGGGGGTGCAGTGGTTGAGAGCGTTACGCATGGGGTGCACACGTGTGGAGGGCTGCCAACGCGGCACCGTGGGTACAGCCCTTGACATTTGCCGATTGTCTGTACCCCCCTCTCTCCCCCTTTCACGCTATGATTGTCTTGTCAGGCTGAAAAAAATCTTATGTTCTGTAGCAGGTGAACTAAATCACAGAGGAGTAGACACAAAGGTAAAGTGGTTAAGTCTTGCAAGAAGGTTCCAGGTCCCAGACTAGAAGGGTCATTGCTGTTAGTCGGTGAGTTTTCCCTGATGTGGTGTATGATGTTCGAGGGAGGACATGACCTGAGATGTGGGCGTGATGTCTCGGGGAACACGGATGGTGGGTGATGCGGGGGGGACAACTGACCTGGTGGTGGCGTGTGTTCGAGAGGAGGACACTGACCTGGATGGTGGGCGTGATGTTCGAGGGAGGGACACTGACCTGGATGGTGGCGTGATGTTTCGCGGGAGGCACACTGACTGGATGGTGGGCGTGATGTTCGAGAGGGGACACGCCGCGAGGGAGGACACTGACCTGGATGGGGGCGTGTCGAGGGAGGGACAGAGGTTTTTTCTTCCGGGCCTGTTGTCCTGGCCTCTGGGGCGCGGGAGTGTGGGGGACAGAGGAGGGTGAGTGTGGAGCTGACTGTGTCTGTGGTCTGAGGGGAGGAGACGAGACGGGTAATCACGGATGGGACATGGTCGGGAGACAGTTAAGTAGTTAGTTAAGTATAAGATGAGTAGTGTCTTAAGTAAGACTCTAGGATGGACAAGGTCAGGTGACAGCTAGCTAAGTAGTTAAGTAGTTGTTAAGGCACTCTATCAGGGATGGAACAAGATCACAAAACAGTTAAGTATTATTGTAGAAAAAAGTTGTAGTCATCTGGACTCTGTTTTAGAAAAAACAAAACGTTCAACTCATCACAAGAGTCATTCAAACCAGGCAACACGTTAAGACAAAAACTGGTTCACCCTAAGGACAAGATGCCGACACAAAAACAGAGCAATGTAGTGTATTCTATCCAATGCAGTGAAGAAAGTTGTAAAGAGCGGTACATAGGGGAGACAAAACAGCCACTGCACAAGAGGCTTTATCAGCACAGAAGACACGCAAGTTCAGGACCCCAGAGCGACGTGCATCTTCATCTTAAAGCCACAAACCACTCTATTGAAGACAGTGAGTGGAGATTCTGAGCAGGAGAAAAGATGGTTTGAAAGAGGAGTTAAGGAGGCCATCTTTGTTAAAAAAGAGAATCCTTCATTAAATCGGAATGGAGTTTAAGATTCAACCTTCCCGTTGTTTATAATGGTCTTCTGAAACCATGGAGACGCCCTGGGCATTCGGATGCTAAATAGGCACTCAAGGTGAGGCAGGGAACAATAGAACAATAGGCCCATCCCAGTTTCAATGGCCATTAGCAGGAGGTCCCGCCCTTTGGCAGGGCTCTCACTGAGTAGGATAAAAACAAGAGTTCTCGACTTGTTTCTCTGATTGAGAATGACTCTTGGATGAGAGTTGAAACGTTTTGTTTTTTCTAAAACAGAGTCCAGATGAAAACAACTGAATCTTTTTCTACAATGGAACACTCCTGGACGAATGAGGGATTACACCGACAGTTAAGTAGTTAGTTAAGTAGTTAGCAAGAAAAGAAGACATTTGTCTTTGTCTTCAGTTTCATCACTTACATTTACAGGACACACAGAGGACACAGCTCAAGGGCTTCATTTTACAATATTATATTTTGCAAGATTTTTATTTTTTCTCATATTGATTGATCTTGAATCTGGTCTTGTCAAAAACAAAGTAAAAAAAAATTTTGACAGACTTTTGATCTGTGCCATTTAACACAAATAATCATCAAATTTCGTCCCAAATTCATGTTCCACATGTTTTACCTGTTTTTTGCTACTATCGACGACCAAAATAATTTACTATAAATATCACAGTAATTATTTAAATCGCTGACAGTTTAAAAATGATACCCAATAATAATTCTATTTACAAATTAAGTTCCACGTTTTACGCATTGTTTTACGCAAGTAGGACTGCAAATAAAAAATATTTTGCAAATTTCCAAATGTTTAAATGTTAGTTGATTTTTTTTTTTCCTTTTTTTGATTTAATTAATTTGTAGTGTAGAAAACAAAAAATGCCCTGTAAAACATCAGATTTTTTACCAAATTTGACCCAGATAAAGCACAAAAAAATTCACTGATTGTACAATTTTCCTTTGTCTTTATGAAGAAATTCTTTGAGACATAAAACGTCTTCTCTGAGTCTGTGTTTGTCCAGAAAACCACAGAAACAATGAAAATCTTCTTTTGGAATATTGTGATAAAGTGTGTGATTATTGTCAGAGCCACGTTATAGAAGGAGGGTTTGTGAGCGTACTCTGGTAGTCTCTGTCGGTGTAGAGGCGTCCTGAGGGCTCGCACTGAGGAGCAGATGTCACTGATGAAGGCCGTGAACCTCTGCACGGACAGGGCCTTCTGCCAGGTCCGAGTCCGAGTCCGAGTCCGGGACCATGGTCTGGACCCGAGACCGCTGCATCCTCCTCCACTGTCACCTAGCCAGAGAAACACGGGAACACCCCAGAGTTAAAGCAGAACCAAAAATAGGTCTGGCGCTAGAGCTCCCCCTGCAGGTCCCTTGAGAAAATATGTCAAGAGAAAATAAACGCAAAAGCTCTTCTTCCCTTCTTTATCATCATAAGTCGTGTAATTCACAGGACACAACGATTTTCACAGCCAAACGTTAAACATTTTTTAGGGTTTCTCAGGAGAGTTTTGTCTTCACAGGTCGATGTCAGAAAAATGTTACACGTACTGGTTTTTCACCCAGAGACAGCAGGGGGTGACGACGGACACTTCAAACGCCCCGAAAATACAGATTTAACCCATCTCAGGGGCTTAAAAAGACGGTCAATAATGTCACTTGTGAAACCAAGTCATGAGTGGCAACTGCCCCTTTGTTTCTACATCTGAGAAAGAAACACATTTCCGTCCCACCGGCAAACAGGACTAAACCAGGACTTGCATCGGACTCTGCATAGGACTAAACCAGGACTGCATCGGACTGCATTAGGACAAACCAGGACTGGATCTTGGGGCGACTAAACGGGGACTGCATCGGGACTAAACCTGAGATGGCAACGGGATATAAACCTTTAGGACTGCAACGGGACCTAAAACCAGGACTGCACGGACTCTTACGCATGCAGACTGCCATGAGACTAAACCATGCGACTTGCATCGGACGTGCAGATCTCAATGGAAACTAAACTTACCAATGTTGATGTCAGAGACTTTGCATCGCGACAAGTGCATCTGGGATCTGCACTAGGACTATAAACACCACGACCTCTGGCTCGGACTGCATCGGACGAAACCAGGACTGCATCGGGACTAAACCAGGACT